>CM076579.1:692203426-692450062 GCA_034641835.2 Pinus albicaulis | reverse complement strand
GCAGGCCCAGTTAATTCGGCTGCTTTTAGTTTATTTTACTGTGCTGGACCTTTAAGTAATATTTTTGAATTCTGTAAATTAAACGTTCAAGACTAGTTTCCCCGTATGAGGGCAGTCTTCTTAATTTTTTGATTTTTTGATGACAAATTTGCCATGAGTATGGCCAGGAAATGTTTTTGACTTCGGTGTAATTTTATTCGCAATGTTAATAGATTAACTTTACTTAGAATTCTCACATGATTAGCGTTTTTCTTGATCTGTTCAAGGATTTTGGGTACTTTAATTTGTATTTGGAACAATGGACGTCGGTACTCTATATGTTGCTTTACTATTCTACATACTGCTATTTCACTTTCTTATAGATGCCTCGGGCATATTTGGATGCTTTCTCAGATTGTTGATAATCTCCATGTGGACCGTTACTGGGTTTTATATCAAGTCCCTGTATGTGACATGGGGTATTTTTCTATCACTGTCTGGGGTGGGACTTCCACTTTTATGGATGGATATTTGGGTTCCAATCTTCGGATGTGAAAATGTAATGACTTCATGGACTGTTTTACTTCATATAATATATTCAAAACAACGTTTTTTCTCTTGTGAAAAAAAAATGATTAATGTTTATCACTCTGCCTTCAAAACTAGCGATCCTGGTCTATGTTGCTGGTTTATTGATATGGTCTGATGGTCTTTTTATATTTTGGACATATCACACTCCTCACATGATTAGCGTTTTTCTATGTTCAAGGATTTTGGGTACTTTAATTTGTATTTGGAACAATGGACGTCGGTACTCTATCTGTTGCTTTACTATTCTACATACTGCTATTTCACTTTCTTATAGATGCCTCGGGCATATTTGGATGCTTTCTCAGATTGTCGATAATCTCCATGTGGACCGTTACTTGGTTTTATATCAAGTCCCTGTATGTGACATGGGGTATTTTTCTATCACTGTCTCGGGTGGGACTTCCACTTTTCTGGATGGATATTTGGGTTCCAATCTTCAGATGTGAAAATGTAATGACTTCATGGACTATTTTACTTCATATAATATATTCAAAACAACGTTTTTTCTCTTGTGAAAAAAAAATGATTAATGTTTATCACTCTGCCTTCAAAACTAACGATGTTGGTCTATGTTGCTGGTTTATTGATATGGTCTGATGGTCTTTTTATATTTTGGACATATCACACTCCTCACATGATTAGCGTTTTTCTCTGTTGCGGGATTTGGGTACTTTAATTTGTATTTGGAACAATGGACGTCGGTACTCTATCTGTTGCTTTACTATTCTACATACTGCTATTTCACTTTCTTATAGATGCCTCGGGCATATTTGGATGCTTTCTCGGATTGTCGATAATCTCCATGTGGACCGTTACTGGGTTTTATATCATGTCCCTGTATGTGACATGGGGTATTTTTCTATCATTGTCTGGGGTGGGACTTCCACTTTTCTGGATGGATATTTGGGTTCCAATCTTGAGATGTGAAAATGTAATGACTTCATGGACTGTTTTACTTCATACAATATATTGAAAACATCGTTTTTTCTCTTGTGAAAAAAAAAATGATTAATGTTTATCACTCCGCCTTCAAAACTAGCGATGCTGGTCTATGTTGCTGGTTTATTGATATGGTCTGATGGTCTTTTTATATTTTGGACATATCACACTCCTCACATGATTATGATTAGCGTTTTTCTCTGTTGCGGGGTTTTGGGTACTTTAATTTGTATTTGGAACAATGGACGTCGGTACTCTATCTGTTGCTTTACTATTCTACATACTGCTATTTCACTTTCATGGACTGTTTTACTTCATATAATATATTCAAAACAACGTTTCTCATCTTTTAAAATTTTAATTTTTTTTTTTTTAAATTGAACCCTCTGTCGGTCTACCGACGCCTTGTAGACGTCGGAACTGCAACAACCCAGAAACGTCGGAAGAGAGACAGTCTGAAAACGTCGGAAGAGCGACGTTCCAAACGTCGGACCACATATCGTCGGCATTGCGACATCTTCCAGACGTCGGAAGAGTGACGTCCAAAACGTCGGACCACGTTTAGTCGGAATTGCGACAGTTTACAAGCGTCGGAAGAGCGACGTCCAAAACGTCGGACCACGTTTAGTCGGAATTGCGACGGTTTACAAGCGTTGGAAGAGCGACGTCCAAAACGTCGGACCACGTTAGGTCGGAATTGCGACGGTTTACAAGCGTCGGAAGAGCGACGTTCCAAACGTCGAACCACATTTCATCGGAAGTGCGACAGTTTACAAACATCGGAGGCGCGACGGTTTGTGAGACGTCGGAAGAGTGACGCTTGTTCGGAACGACGGAAGAAGTGTCGATAGTGCGACACTTTTTACGTGCGTCGGAACGGTGACGGCATGACAAACCACGGTTTGTCCGCCCCCGAACTGTCACTCTTGCGACGACTATGTGTCGGAATAGCGACGAATTGGCCGTCGGAATTTCCGCCAAATTCTCTAGTGTTTTTGTGCCTCCAGTTGAGGGAGTAATTTTAAGATGCTACTCTATGCGATCCATTCATTGATATAGGTCCTTCATACGCTAGTGTATATTCTCAAGAGAGTGGAGAATGTCTACTCAATGCTTATGTGATGATTTAAGAGAACTATGTCCAATGGGAACTCCATATGCCAATAGAGTTCAATTGTCTACATGTACTGATTATACCTTCCCCTAGTGCGGTTGATATCAAGAACCTAATCTGCCAACTTTGCTATAAATTCCATGTCTGAGAGATGAAGTCGATGCTAGGAACATTTTCCCTTGGCACGGGTTGAGTTATTCCTGGATGGGCCCTGGAGTGAGGTCTCAATAACAGGTGGTTGCTTCTTTCAAGTGATGATACATGAACATGCTACCCCTATGGGCCCTCTCTCGGTAGTAAGCCACTCCTCTGCGTACCTAGGCTCATTGTCAAATCATGGGAGAAGGGGTAGAAAAGATAAAAAAATCTAACACCAGAGATGGGGAGAAGGAGGTTGAGTTGGCTCCAAGGAGATAACACATCATGGAGACACGAGGGGGGCGGGAGAACATAGAGGGAGTGATTTCTATGGGGAGCTTCTAGGCATGTCCACTAATGATAAGGGGAGTGGCTACAATGGAATTCTAATAGCCAGTTGTTATTATTATTATCTAATTTTAAGGTCACAACCAAGTGAGACACCAAATTGGTGTATGAGACCCCCTTGTTTGTGGGACAAGGGCCCACCTCCCCACAATGATTTGAATTCTAAGTCTACGAAGGTATACATACTCTACTCCCTTCTAGTTTTGAACCCGTGACTCACCAATGAAGCTCGAAGGTGGGTCGAATAACAAGAGAAGGGGTAGAGAATAGGTTATAAGGAGTTTGGAGGATGAAAGGATCCAAAATATAGAGGAGGCTAAGAGGATAGGGGGAGGCAGACAATATAATTCCCATGGGTTGCTTTCTAAGATGCAAAGGAGGCCAAAGAGAACATAAATACTTGATCACAAGAGCAACTTGAAGCCGAGCCAACCTGCAGAAGAAAAAATACTTGAAGAAAGAAAGTAAACAATGGCAGGGAGGAAAAATACCATCCGCAACACACTGTAATTAAGATAGAGGCCGAGCAAATTCTGGGCTATAGTGGAATTCCAGCTAGAGATAATGTTGTTTCCTTGAGGATGACACTGAAGAACCAGGTGAAGATAATTTACTAGTAGAGATATTACAGGATCCTATCGTCATCCATGACAAGTTACAATCATTTCTAGGAAAAATATAACTAACAATGAACTAGAAAAAAATCCATGAGGCCATGAATACAAGTTTCCTACACTTGATAACATGATCAAATTGTCGAATGACCATTGAAGTGATTGGAATGCCACTAAGGGTCGATTCCAAGGTAATCAAAATGATGGATTGCATGCTCCAACATAGTGTTATGAAAAGTATGACAAGGGCATGTTGCGATGTCCCTTAGTCCTTTAGCCAGGTGGGATGGTGGCAGAGCCGCCTGCGCCCTCCCCTTTCATATAAAAAATACCCCATCTAAAGGTTACGAGTGAGGAGTATTTTAAGCACTTGTAATTTTCCAACAGTTAAATTTTTTTATTTCCAAACTGCTTGATGTCTGTAGGAATAATCACCAAGATATTGGTGATAATAATAGGGATCTGGCTTAGGAGGGCTTCCAGGTGCCAGCTTGTGGAGATTTTGTGAATCGGGGTGTCATTATGAATTTTACAGAGCATATTCATGATGAGCTAGGCGTCTCCTTCAACTAGAAGCTTGGTTATTCCTTGGGAGTGAGTTATTTCGAGCCTTGTAATGAGAGCCATAAGCTTTGCAAAATTATTACCATATATTCCAAGAGTTTGAGAGTAGATATAAATGGGTTGGAATTCATGATCTTGTATGATTCCTCCATATCCCAATGGGCCAGGATTCCCTTCAGACACCCTGTCAAAATTCAACTTAGAGAAGGTGGGTGGAGGGGGAGACTAGGCTGAAGGGATAGTTGAGAAGGGGGAGCAGAGGGTGAAGGGGGGGAGGGGGAAGGGAAGGAGAGGGGAACCAACATTAAAGGATTCTTGTGTCACTGCAAGAGGATTTCCAATATTGAGGAGACTAAGCGAGGGAGAGGAAAAACTCAAGTTTATGTTAGAAAGGAAGGAAATCCAAAGGGAGTTAGAGGGGATACATGAGCCCTTGAATATTATTCTATTACTCTCTTTCCAAATTACCTAGAGATGGATACCATGAGAAAGGGAATAGATTTGATTTGAAATCGGGTTTGAGAAGGCCTGGGAGTGCCAACCCACAATGGTGCTAAAAATATTTGTGGGATCCTTGTTAGAGCACGTAATGATTTCCATAATTTTTGACCACAGACTCATCGAAAATACATAGTTATTGAAGAGATGCTCCAAATCTTCAGGGTGAAACAAACACAGTGGGAAATGATATGGTCCTTGGTGACTACACTTTTGGATATTATCCCATGTTAAAGGTTTGTTTTGCATCAATAACCAAATAAAGAAGGATACTTTAGGCCATAAGATTTGTTTCCAGCTTTAGGACCAAATTGCTTTTGTTGGTATGAATTGGTGCCCTGCTTCCAGGTGGTATGGTTCTCAGATAGAAAATATTTCTTTGGATGAGTAGCCCCAAAAATTATTTATCTAGAAGGAGTGAGAATTCAAACACCTTTTCTAAAGGTTGCTCCAAATTTTTTTCCAAATACCTGAGTCTGGTTTGGGTTGCCACACCTCTGGAAGGAACCATTTTCGCCATCACGAATTAGGATTATATTGAATCCAATAGTCAAAGAGCTTGGTATTTCCTTGAGATATAATTTATGTTCTCAACCTATAAAGATGTTGTTGATCACCTAGTTTGGGGAGTTTCTACCATGAGTCATTCCATAATAATGTTATTTTTCCATCATTTACTTCCTGGAAACAATGATGTTGGACTATACACGTACCTCTTTTTGCAATATACCATATAAATGAACCCATGACCATAGTATGCGAGGTGTTGCATAGAATTTTGGGGGCATACTTATGGTGCTATATGATTTCCATATATCTATCCCTCTTTGTAACTAGCACCACCAAATTTTGGTACCCTAGGTTGTTGCCATAGTATGGGGATATGGCAACCCAAGTCCTCCTTTTAACTTTGGTATGCAAATATTGTCCATGCCACTAGAGACCACTTTTTCCCAAGAATGTGCCCTCGTAGAGGAAGGTTCTCTAAATATGGTGGATCTCTTGTAAAATCGATGCAGGGGCCATCATTATTGAGTAGAGATAGATAGATAGCAGCTGGAGAACAAATTTAAGAAGTAGAAGTCAACCCTCTATATTGAGGGATCTAAATTCCCATCTTGCCATTTTGTTGTTAAGTTTGGATATTAATTCCTCCCATAAAATTCATTTTAGGGAACTGGCAGCCAAAGGGGATCTGAGATATTTTGGGGAAGTTTGCGAATTTGGTAACCCAAAATCCGAGCGATATGTCTCTCGACCACCAAGGGGGTATTGCAGAAATAGACTTGAGATTTGGTTTTATTGATATTCATACTTAAGGTTAGAGATAAATTATTTAAGGTTTTATGAATTATTTTTCTTCATGAATCATTGGTGTGCCCATGCCCATCATATCATCAACAAATTATTGATGAGTAAGCAGGAGAAAATCCCTAAACATCCTAAGACCCTGAAGCCCTTTGTTTGAAGGATCTACTTTAAGGGAGCGACCTAGACCTTCCATTGTGATGATGAAGAGGAAAGGTGAGAGTGGATATCCTTTCTAGATCCCAAAAGATGAGGTGAAAGTCACAGAGGGAGATCCATTGACAAGAATGGAGAAAGAAGCTGATAAGAGGAGATTGTTGATCCCTTCTACCAACTCATTATAAAAGAAAAACACGTTGAGGATGTTTCTTAAAACTGGTATTTTAGCATATAAAAAGCTTTAGAAAGGTCAATCTTAAACATCAAACTACCCTTCTTTATAATTCTCAAGGAATTTATGGCTTCATGGGATACCATAATTCCATTCAGGATTTTTCATCCTTCAACAAAAGCCCATTTATTCTGGAGAGATGATATTTTGGAGGAAAAAATTACACCTATTTGCAATAAGTTTAATAATAATTTTTTAAATCACATTGCACAAGGATATCGACCTATATCCATTTGGATCCTTAGGATTTTATTTTTTTGGCACCAATATAAGGAACATGAAATCAATGGCTTTGAGAATGGACATTGAATATTGTGATTCCTCCACTGCTTGCCATAAATCATGTCCAATGATTTCCCAACATGCTTGAAATAGTTCAATCGTGAATCCATTTGGTCTAGGCACTTTGATGCTAGGCATAACTTTTATTGTGGTATCTACTTCGTCCAAGGAAATGACAAAGCTTCATTCTCTTCAACAGTGATCAATTTAGGAATGTGCTGGATTATACTCTGAGCTGCCTATGACTGATCGGTAGAGGGTTCCAAGAGAATATTTTGAAAGAAATGATTTAGCTCAAAGGAAATATCCTGGAGGGTATATAAATTTCACCTACAATATTTGTGGTGAAAGATATTCGATTGTGATGTCTATGTTGGAGCATTAAGTTATGGAAAAAGGCAGTGTTCTTCTCCCATTCTTTAAGTCGATGAATTTTGAATTTTTGTTTCCATAAGGGTTCTTCTGGCTTTCTCCATTCCTCCAATTCGATGAAGGTGGATGCTTCTTCCTAGATTAAAGTCTCTGATCCACCATAGAGAATGGATTCTTGTTGGATCTCTTCCATTTTTTGCTTTAGTCAACATTTTTCTTATAAAATATGTCCAATTTTTTTTTTTTTTTCTAGCCTTTTAGTCTAGATTTGACATTATAAAGCTTATGATGGATAGTAAACATTGATGAGGCTTATGTTATTATTGGCTCATCCCACCAATGTTGTATGCTTGCTTGGAATTTATAATGGTGAAGCTATAATTTTTCAAAATGGAAAAGGCCAGTTGCAGGGTTGAGTTTTCAGATAAATTTTTAGGCAGATGGGAAAATGGTCTAAGCCATGGCTTAGGAGGATGCAGGCTTCCAAAAAGAGATCCCACCTATGATAGTAATAAAAAATATAGTTTTTGTAACACCTTCCTCCCACATTTATCAAATTTAATCAATCCGTTGGGGTTGTTAGTGTGAGTTCTAATAGCAAGCGTACAAAAAAATCTCACTTTAGTTGTGCATAAATAAAAGCCCTAACATCAAATGTGGTTGTCAATTTCCTTAGATCTGCAGTAGGTGATCAGAATAAATGCTGCAAAAATCCAGATCTATGCAGTTAAAGACATTAAACATTGAAAATAAACAAGAGTTTCTCAATACATCCAATAGACAAGACACTTGGGAAGGGAACACAGAAATATGTTTCCAGTCCCCTTCAATGGGGTGGGTTCTTGTATGTCCTCAGTGCTTCAGATCCAAGATCTCTCTCTCTTGATGGTGCAGAAAACCCAGAAAAAATGGAACTCAAAGGGAGTTAACAAGAAAAAGTAGAAAAATATGACAATGATGGAGGATCAAAGTTAGACCAAAAGTATAAATCAAAAGGTGATCTCAAGGCAACAAAAGGTAGTGAATGAACGGAAAACCCTTCTATTTATAACAAAATATTGAGTTAGTATAGATATTGGTGCATAATTAAAATATTATTTACCAAATCTAGATCCAACTTACATGGAATATTTTATTATTTTTGGTGGAGGGAAAAGGAATTTAAATTTGGTCAAATCCCCTTATTTAGAAATAATAAATAAATAAATAAATAAATGATTTATTAATTTTTTCAAGTATGTGGTTAAGGAATAATTAAATAAATAATGATTTACTCAGTTATTTGTAAATGATTTAGTCAATTTTAATAAGGAATATTATTAAATAATGATTTAAATAATTATTCCTAGAAAATAATAAGACAAATAATGATTTATCTAATTAATTTTCCTATTTTGGGTTAAATATGACCAAGAATATTAATTAAATAGTGGTTTAGTTAATTATCCCTAGAGGAAAATCAAACAAATAAGGATTTATTCAATTATTCCTCATGGGGTTTCTAGACTTAAAAAACTATGGGTTATAAAATTATTTCTCATAGTGAAAGCAAGTTTACTATGGTAAAATTGGTCTTACATGGTGTAATTTAGTCCATCTAATAGTAACACGTTAGATGACCAAAAATTGGTGTAACATATTTTCCCCCAACGTGTGAGCGTTAGGAGCTAATCGTATGACTGAAGTACGTTGTAAGAACACAATCACTAGACATCGAAGGGGAGTCAGAGAGAGAGAAATATAAGACGGATTGGAGCGAGAGAGGACAAGACCTTAAGGAGATGAGACTTACAGGTGAGACAAGTATATTTTATGAGTGAGTACCTAATCTGAATGGGGCGGGGGAGGCATACCTATGCCCGCCGAGATGACAAAGTACAAAGAATAATGGTGCGCCCAACAAACATGGGAGTGAGTTATATAGTACATGCTAGCATAAACATAAGCCAGATAAAAAAACATAATGGATCCCACATACATATTGTGCCTGGGACAAAAACCAAGACTTATACAATAATATCTGAGTACATGAGATGTAATAACAACAAAAGAGGCCCTGTAAAACAGGACAGGGCTCTGAAAATATAAGTGATACATGCAAACTAAAAAGGCACTGCAGGCGGCTGAGGCTAGAAACATCAAATCTATAGAGCTACATCTAAGGCTATAGTAAAGAGGTCATCCGAGCATGTGGGGGGCTACTTGAAGGGCCACCCCCTCATGAGGTCTGAAACATCTCACACACACCTGAGAATCACTGGTACAATTTGCTACATCATTGAACCATCAAGTATACAGACCTTGATCATGCCATAAGGAGATGGAAATGAGAAACAACCAAGTCAAAGGGAAATAAAGGGTCCCTTTGCCTGATCCTAGGCACCGAACAAGAGTGTAAGCTGGAACCAAGGTACACCGCCCTCTAGACCTATCTTCTGGACTGAATAAGTTGATGTCGATAGAATGAGGTTTGCCATAAGTGAGGCAATAAGGAATCCTAAACTAAGGCACGAGGGATAATAGTAGAGAGATTGATGGACTCACACTAGGGATGATGGAGGAAAGGGGGGTATTTAGTAGCGGGCTGACGACTTCCCTTGTTAGAGCATAAAGGTCATGGATGACCTGATAACTACTGACTCGACTTTGGAGGGGATAGGGGACAATATGACTGAGGCAAAAATGTGCACCACGAGGGAGGTACAAAGAAATGAAGGATGGGAGACTGTGATGGGAGACAAAAGGGACTCGGGATAGACTCTATGGATGTGATGATGACTCAACTGAGATGCTCTAAACAATGGCGACTCGATGATGTTGCCACACAGAAGAGGCCCAGTGGGGACCATAAAAACATGAGTACAAGATGGTTACTCAAGATGAAGATCGACACGAGCATTGACAAGTATGAAGGCAAAGTGGTGCCCCAAGTACAAGTGTCACAAGTGAAGAAATTTGATTTTGAGAAGTGGAAAAGTGACCCTTCTTGGAAAAAAGGCTTCCAGGTGAAGTATCAAATCACCAAAAATGAAAGGATACTCATTTGAGTGCTCGGTGAGAGATTTCCACCTGTGCTAACGGTTTGTCAAACCGAGCTACGGTTTGGTCGTAATTGGAAAAAGAAAAATCATATGTTTTTCTTTTACTAAGGCAATTTCCCTCCAGTTTGATTCATTTGCAAGTGTACCTGTGGTGAATGTAGAGAGGAGAAAAGGCCCTAAATCTTGCGGTGATCATAGCGGACAAAACAACCGTTGGAATCGATATCCGTCAATTGTAGGTAAGAGGCCTAAACATACCCTTTCAATTCAGTGGATTAAAGTTTCATATTAGGCACCCAGAGCTTAGAAACAAACCCCTGCTCCTCCTCACGGCCGGGTCGCACTTTTTGGGGTCTTTTCTGTGACCTGGGTAGTAGGTATTGGGTAGAAAACTACGACCTATCCCAGGAAATGGCCTGAAAAGTGCGACCTGTCAGAGAAAGGGATTTTAGTGCTGTTTTTTGGTTGAGAGTTGGGATTTATGGTTATGAGGCAGTATTTCCTTTTTGTATGCTGAAAACATGATGGTTTTGTGCATGTATGGAAGAGTTGAGGATCAACTGGAGAGAGAGAGAGACCTGGACACATTACGTTCTGAGATCTGAGGGGATCGTGCAATCCGTGCCACATTGGCTAGGTTTGGGGTCCTTAAATTTGCGGAGAACCCATTGATGAGGGCAGGAGAGCTCTTGTTGGCCTGGATAGTCAGCTATTGGGACCCAAATCATGAGATATTTATAGTGCAGGGGCATCGGATCGAGATGACAGTTCAGGATATATATTTCCTGACCGGTCTCCTCCCACTGGGGATGGTGGGAAACACACAGGTAGTGTTACCGTGAGGGCAGAATATTATGGAATTTGTAGAGCACCATTGTCGACCGGGTGTCCATGTGAAAGGCACACAGATATAGATCGAAGATCTAGAGAGGCTAGAGACTCGTGCTATGGTTGCAATGGTGTTGCGGATCTTGGGAAATCAGGCGCTCCACCACATCACTGGGGGGCATATGATGCTGGATGATGGAGTATTGAGTGGGAACTACTATGGGTGGGCCCAGATGATGCTGTCGTCGTTGAAACGAAAATTGTCATTGTGCAAGCGGTAGGTGAACCATGACTGTGCATATGGCACAGTTCTTTGCTCACTTTTCTTTGAGAATATCCCGACACTGCATCCTCGTATATAGATCCAGGATGGGGGCCCACGAGAGCCTAGGATGTGTCCCTGGGTGTAGCTACTATGTAAGAGAGGGGAGTGGGGTGATCGGTGTGTTCCAACGCCGATCTTTGCACATTGGGATCAGATGCCATTATGCATAGATGACTATCCATATAGTGGGATGAACTATCATGGGGACCCAGACTCTCCACTTCTGCTAGGTCGAGAATGGGGCCTGACGGTAAGTGAGAAGTTGCTTATCTTTTATGGTGCATGTTAAAGTTTCAGAATATTCAATATGGTACTGATTCTTTTGCTTTTGGTATGTAGATATAGCACCGGTGAAACTGACCAGGTATATAGGATGACCTACAGTGTTAGGAGCTGCAGAACCTAGTGGATCGAGGGGAACGCAAAATGAGGATGCAATGGCCTTCCTGGAGGATTTCCGCCATAAATGTGAGAAGGTGCTGACTAATGTTTCTGAGGCGGTTGGCAGGACCTTGACGACCAGTACATAGAGCCATGTATTGGTCTACCCTCAGAGTGGCAAGGAGTCATGCGGCGCATGGCGATGGCTGGACAAGGGATGCATGATCTACGGGCTGCAGGAGCTGAGCCATTAGCCCAGGACCCTCCAGATAGTGATTAGATGTAGGGGCATGAGGTGCCCCTAGTTTTTATTTTTTGTAACATGCTATGGGCATGCCATATGTATCAGAGTTAGTGGACTCCAAAACATTGTATATTTTTGAAAGACAATATTATGGATATGCATCGTTTTATGGTTTATGGTTATTGTCTTGTGTGAAATTCGTGTGATAAATGCCAATCTAGAATATTGTTTACAATGTTATCTACATAGTGATTCTGGGATCTAGGTACATGATTGAATGTAATGATTTCAAATTCAAGCATTAAGAGTTTCACTCGTAATATCTTCTAAAAAGGACAGGATTATGCACACGATATACACCATTAAATTACATGACAAGCAACAAAGAATCTAAACGAACATGAAGGTGAAGGATACGAGGGTCAAGGGAATTGACTAAAAAACCTTTCACTGCATCATATTCGGCCTGGTTATTGGTGGCAACACCAATGCATACACCATTAGATAGGACAAGCGAATGCGAGGGGTTGAAAATGGCCTATGCTGTCGAGGCTAGGTTCCAGGAGTAGCGAATTGCACCATCGGCATAGCCGATATACGGTGTGGATGGGGGATCCATCTGAAAGGTGCCACAAGAAAACATATGAGAGGATGATGAACAATGCTGGAAACCTGAACGCAAGGCAGAAATCAAACAAGCATTGCTAGGGGAAATGTTATGGGTAGAGTTTATACCGCCCGCACACTGAATAGTGGATGGCGTGGGGGAACTGCCTTGGGGAAAACTTGTGCTCATTTCACGGAAGTCACCATAGACACGGATGGTGCCATTTTTCTTATGGGATGGATATATTAAGTCAGGGGTGGTAAAATATTCCATAATGTCGTCATCACAATAGAATATGGGGAGACTGGTGGAAGGATGGCCACATGATGCGACGGAGCTACCTGACTCATTATTATGAGAAATGAGGATCTCATGTGCATCGTCATAGAGGGTGATAGAAGAAAAAGTAGATGAAGAATCCACTGATTTTTAGCCCAAGGTGATCACTAAAGGGAGGTCAGGCAAAACAGAAGGGGATGCCCCAGAGGGGTCTTCCACCGTGGATATCATAGATGATGACAGGTAGAGGATAGTGGCCGAAGACTGCATCATATTGACATTGGTAGGTGGTATGTCAATGGGAGTGGATGTGTCCTTTGGTTCTGCCGAAGTAAAACTCGCAAGTAAAGGAGAAGGGGACTCATTGTGCTTGGCCTCGAATTGGCAGACTGCTTTTAAGGAGGTGTGAAACTCATCGAGGTGGGGATGGAGGTGAGTATAGTGGCCATGGAAATCACACAAAGCACAAGGCTTATTTGTGTGCAAAGCCTTGAATTTCATGGCTGAATCCGGTAAAGTGACATGGAATTCTAGGATATTATACTCAGGAAATGCTTCGTTGACCATGGGTTTGATACAAGACAATCCAG
The DNA here is from genome assembly GCA_034641835.2 of Pinus albicaulis. NCBI lineage: Eukaryota > Viridiplantae > Streptophyta > Pinopsida > Pinales > Pinaceae > Pinus > Pinus albicaulis. Next base: position 692,436,629 of record CM076579.1, on the reverse strand, counting down.
GACAATTATGGGTGGCATGACCGACAACATCACATAAAGCACATGTAGGTGTATGCTTTGGAGGCTTAGGAGGAGTAGGGGTTGTCTGGGCAGCCTTGTCCTTAGCTGCCTTTTTGTAGGCTTTTCCCCCCTCACCCGAGGCTTTCGCAATAGGAGTGGATTCTTCTTGAGGTGGTTGAGGTGGTTGAGGCACAGAAGCAAAGGGAGGGGTCATGGCGACTGGTTGGATCAGGATCAAAGTAGTGTAAGGTTTGAGTTGAACAGGCGGGGTATTGGCTGGAAGATCAATGTACCAGACTGGGATCCCCAGGGTCATGTTGGGAAGGGTCAAGATAGCCATAACAGGTACCGAAAATACTCCAGAAGGGGGAGCTAGAAACGGTATCTGACCGGAGGGGTAATGGCCAGGTGGAACAAATCCTAGATGATTAAGGCTAGGGGGAACTGTTCCAGGAGGAAAAATAGGATCAGGGACACCAGCTACAGATGGAGGGCCTTGAGGAGGAGGTCCTGAAGGCTGAGTCGAAGTACTAGGAGCAGGTTGTAAAGGGCGAGGCTGCTGATTAGTCGAACCAGACTGTTTGAGGTTGGAATGAGATGATTGCATCATGAAAACATTCGATGAGCTAGGGTCAGAGACAAGAGGGGGGAGACCAGGGAATGAACCAAGAAAAGAGGAATATTTATAGACTCTGGGTGAGACACTAGTCAGAGGCTCAAATATTTTTTTATTGGCCACTGAAGAAATAATGTACTCTGGAGAGGTCTGAGACTTCAGTTCATAATATGTCAGCTAATTGATAGTGACGATTTTTCCATTTTGAGGAAAGCACATCTTACGGAGAACTGCATATGGGACAACATAAATCGCATAAGTGTAGCTACTAACCAATAGAATGTTACAGTCTAAGGGGGAATCAATGGATTCAAGGTCAACACAAAAAGGTTTTCTAGCAAGAGTAATAGGACAATTGCGGAACATGCCAAGGGGCTGGGAAGAGTGGCTATCCCATGCACGGAGGGTGATAGTGGAAGGGACTAACTTGGTCGATCTGAGCTTCTTCCAAACAGAAGCGGACATAAAGTAGGTGGATGTCCCCTCGTCAATGATACATCAGGAGACGTTGGCATTCCAGAGCTTGAAAGGTATTTGGAAGGCGACGAATGCAGGAAGGGGTGGATGCTCTGACTTGTCAACATCGAAGACAATCAAACAATCATCTGAAGGATCCACAATTCTCATAGTAGTTAGTAGAGATTTTCTTTATGAAGGGAATAACTGGAGGACTTCCAACGTTGACATGGCAGTAGGGGATTGCGCCAAGTAAGCTACTATATTATAGGTGTGGGTGGCTTTACCAGAAGCAATGTTTCGACGTAACAGTCCCTTGGGGATCTTGGTATGTATCTTTGCCTTAGGTTGAGGGATCTGTAAAGGACCGTTGGGTGTCGAAATTGTCTTTGTGGGACCTGAGGACAGGGGCTCGGTTGCAGACAGAGCGGGAGGCTTGGTGTACTGGCGAGACCGAGTCTAATGGTTGAGATTAGCTGTATTGGCTTGGTTAGAGTGCATCATGAGGACCTGGTTGAGCAGCCCCCTGACCTTTAGGTGGTTGGATAGCCACATATACTTACTAGGGGAAAGGATTGGTAAACACAACTGGTTGAATAGGCGCAACATTAGGAGGAACCGAAGAAGAGACTTACTATCCTCGAGATGCTACTTAAGCTTCCCACAATTGACGCATCTGAGGTAAAAGGGGAAAATCATGGGTATAGTGACCAAGAACACCACAAAAAGAACAAGGCTTATTCGTGCGAAGAGGCATGTTCTTCTTGGGTTGATTGCCTTGTTGCTGGGTTGCAGTGTTATATGTATTCCCTTAGGGATTTTTTAGTGGGTTACCTAGAACAGGTTGGTTCTGGTTGCCTTTCCTCTTATTTTTGGAAGTTGGAGGATTAGTTGCACTCTGCTGCGCATACACCTGACCCTGGGGGGGTGGCTACTGCTGCGGAGCTTAAGAAGGCATGGGAGGTGGAGGTGCTTGTACTGGAGGATATGGAGCACCTGGATACAGATATGGATAGTAAGGAGGTTGAGCAACATTGGGGTAAATAGGTTGGGAAAAATCAAGCCCTGGCATCGGAGGATGCGGTTGGGAAAAGGCGTGAGGCATGCCGTGTCCTGGATACATGCTGTCGGGAGGGGGAAAAGTGCTAGAGGAGATGGCCCCTCCCTGAGGGAAAACATAACCAATAGGAGGATGAGTGTACAGATGTGAAAGGGATCCAACGATATCGTCAGAGGCATGAGATGCCCCCGATGCGTTGGCACCACTAGCTCTATGGAGATCATGTAAGATGGTATAAACATAACCAGATTGCACATAGATCAAGTCATATTCCAATGCAATTTGGAGGGCTTCTTCCTTAGTCTGAGGAAAGTGAGATGCAACATATTTACCAATATAAGGAAAAATGGATCTTAGAAACCAGTCCATGTAGACATGGTCTTCCAAAATAGGGGCTCAACATAGGCTCTTCCTTCTGTGCCATTATCAAACATGGTCAGATAGGCGGGTGGAAAAAGTTTGATGGAAGGCAGTCAAGAGTTTAGTACTAGTGTCATAGTGGAGGGGAAGTTGGAAGTAAGAAAAAAACTCCTTTGCAAGAGTCGCAAAAGTAGTATGAGAGGCAGAGGCCTGGTCGACATACCACTTGGAAGCTTCTTCAGTAAGCGTACGCTGGAATAACCGAAGACAGAAATTCATCAGGGATAGAGTTGGACGAACACCACATGTGGAAAGAACAAAACATGGTTGGTAGGATCCTCTCCAGCATTTCCTTCAAACTTAGGGATGTCTGAAGGAAGCTTGGTTGGCATAGTAGGCCAATCTGGATCATGGTGTATAGGGTCATTAATCAACTGGCTTAACTTTGGAAGGCTTAGGCCTGCCATATAAGGAAGCAAGGGAGCAGCCAAAATCGTTCATGTTGCGGCTCCACTAGTAGCGGTTCTAACATTAGAGTCGGGGCCACCACCAGCGGTAGGTCCTACATAGAACATGATGAAGGTGAAAGGTGGAGGAGAACCGGGGATAGAAATAGAAGGGGACACTGATGAACCAGAATCAAAGTCGGTATGGGGACTCGACAGAGGACTAACTCGGACCCTACGCAGTGGAGTAAGTCTTCCTAACAGAAACTGAGGATGAAAGCCTTGGAGTCTCTGGGATAAACATATTGGGGGTGCAATGATGGAAAAGATACATGGAACCCAATCAGGAAGAGAGGTAAACAAGGGCACGAAGGGGCAGATAAATTAATTACAATGTTTAAGTCTTGGCTTGGCCGTGTAAACCAGGTGCTCTTCGCTTTAGGTGTGCATGTGTGTGATAAGTGTGTTAATTTTACCTAAGCCCAAATGTGTGTAGAGAAAAAAAAGAAAAAATATTATGTATAACTGTAAATAGAATTGAAAGAGATAGTAAAAGAAATTGAGAGCGACAGTAAAATAAACAGCTAAAGATGCATAAATTTAAACCCAAGGAGGAGGGTTTCCCAACAACTAGTCTATGGGTGGGCGAAATCTACACAAAAAACACAAAATGGAAAATGGATCTAAGGTCAAGAGGGACAAGGATCTAAATGTCAGATTTGTTGGAAAGTGGTGCAGAAAACAACAAGAAACCAAAGGGAAAAATGATGAAAAATAGGTGGCGAAAGGCTACAACCTAAAGGGAAACGGAGGGGACCCTAAAGGAGGACCAAGCAAAAATAAAAATAGGTGTTTTGGATGGAAAAATAACTGTTCTGAAATGGATCTGAAAGTGTAGGTTCAGATCTGAAATATGGCTGAAAAACACTGAAATCTCAGAGGTTCTGCTTAATCTAAACTCCTAAAAGGGTGGAAGCGTACTGAAGCCCTAAGGGGCTTGATTCCTACTTCGATGACTAAAACTAAGCAAGTACAGGTCTAAGACGGGCAAATATGGAGGTTAGACAACCTTGAACAATGCCCTCGGCAAACCCAGAAAATTTCACCCAGAGGTACATATTTAGGTAGTTTGTAGGGTAGAAGATTATACCCAAAAACTCTGATTTCTGTGTGTTTTTCATATAAATACCAATCTCCAGTTCTGGTCTGCTCAGATAGCTGTAGAACCTTATTCATTTCATCGTTGAAGCTTGGCTGTTCAATATTTGTTAACATGTTTATTAATGGATGAACAAAGAAGTCTGAAAACTCTGCATAAGTAAACTCTGTGGACTCTTTTCTGATCAAAGATGTCCAAAAAATGACTGAAAGTGGATTTTATTCTATGTCAAGCTTCTGGAGGGTTATAGGAAACTTGTCTACTTGAAAATACAAGAACATATGAAAGAGGAAATATGTATCTCTAAACACTCCTTCAGTTGGAAATTTAACCAGCTGATCATGGATATTGTCAGCAATGTACTCAGCATAATTGAAAATGACAGAAGGAGGCTGTCCTTCTGCAAAAGTAGATAGGAAACCTAAGATTGATTCATCTGTATGCTCATCTGTAAAGTATCCTAGGATGAATGAAAACATGGAAATGACATGCCTTGAACATTCTAGAAATTTTGAAGTGGAATATGGAGGGTTGATTTGAGGAATTTCAACATGTAAGGGCATGAATACGTGGAAGATTTGAATTTTTTTGGGAAAATCAAGGCCAATGTACAACTTTGTAAGTGCTTCTATTGACAAAGAAACTGCTATAGGATCATGTTTGAGTTGTAACATCGGGTTTATGGACTCAGCAGTGATTGTAAACAATACTTCTTTGTTTGCATTCACTATTGCTCTTTGTTCATGTACATAATAGTGATGACACAACCTAATAACCTCTGGACATGGATTCGTGACTGGAAAAACATATATGGGTAGGTTTTATTCCCAAATTTGAACTTCTTCCACTTGACCTAAGGAATTTTCAAAGCTCTAGTTGTGAAGGTCTAACAGATTGAATTCTACAATTGGATCTGCTATTTTGTAGTCCACATCTGCTAAGGGGGTGTGCTCGATGTCTACAATAGGAGGTTGTAGAGGATTCGCAATGATGGCAGTCTTGGATGACATAGCTGGATTGGCTTTTGGCATTTTTAGGCTTTCAAGATTACTGAAACTCTATTTTTAAGGCTTTCTAGTTTCTTCTGTAGGATTAAATGGTTTACATAAATATTCTTGATTTTGACAGAGGTTCTTGGATGAAAATAAGTAGAATCTGGTTCTTTCCTTGGTTTTATCTTTCAATTTCAATCTTCAAAATGTATTTTAGATTATCAGTCATTATGAAATAATAAACATGGTTTATTTTTACTTTTCAGTGGATAATTGGGCTAAAAATTGAGTGAAATAAGGCGTAGAGGGTCGGGTTACCTGCAGAGGATTTCTGGGCAATTTAGGATTCTTTTGAGTCTGCAAAAGCTAAATAAACTCAATGCTCTCCTTTAAAACTGAACACAGTGTATGTAAAAAAGGGTTTTATAAAAATTTTGACAGGGTTTTGACTCTTTTTGGGCAAAATAGAAGTTTTTCTTGGAGAAATTAAGCTCTTACTGGTTTCAATTTCTTTAGCAAATTCCTTTTCAGAATGATACATGCTTATTTTTCTCAAAAAATACCTGTTTCCGTAGGTATTTGGTCGTTTAAACAGGTTGTGAGTTGTTTCATAGGTCGCTGGTATCTTTTCAGGTCTCTGGAAGCTTTATGAAGTCTTTTAGCAGTCTTGACAACGAAGTGTGGGTGTTTTTCATATTCTAGGCTTGAAAACAAAGCATAGACTCTGTTTTCTGAGTTGGGAGGATGAATACAGTTAGATAGTGCAGAAAAAGAGATTAATGGCGCATTTTGGAGTTTATTAGGCGTTTTAGGTTTAAAACAACCTGTAATTAATGGCATTCACATTGGGCGATGGGCGATTTTATTCTTTGAAGAAGAAAAATCACACGTGGTTATCACATTGGATTTGAGTGGTAAACAGTTTTAGTTGGATTAGATACGATCCAATAGAACTGGGCCACATGGAGGAGAGAGGAAAGGGCGAAACAACCCATTTCGCATAGAAAGGAAAGTGTTATGTTCGCGCAACTTTATTTGCGATATGACCAGATGATCATCAGATCTAGGAGGGCCAATGTGAATGGTTGAGATTAGTCCTTAGAGCTGCGCGGCATTCAGAGGTGGGGTCTAGGGTTTGTCAATGCGGCGTGATAAGTTTGAACTTTATAAATATAAATATATATATATATATATATATATATATATATATATATATATATATATATATATATATATATATATATTTATAATGTAAAAACTTTATATTATGTGATTGGGCAGGGGTTAAATATTTTTATGTTTTCAACTAGAACATTAACAAATGTTTCAATAACATTGGCAGGGGTATGTATTATATGGTAAATAAACCTTTTAACAACTTTTTTTTTTTTTTTTTTAACTAGAACGGTTATATTATAGATAAAACGCTGATAGGGCAGTGCCTATACAACCAATACAATCAAAATCTCAGCCAGAACAGCCAATACATCAAAACCACCATTAGCCTTTTAGGGGATAATGGTCATAAACGGTGCTTCTGCATTTAGGCTTATCATTCCTTCTTGTAGCGTGCAGCCTATGTTGGCCAGTCTATCTGCTTCCTTGTTAAGATCTCTGAGTATGTGGAAGACATTTACTGAGGGGAAATTCCCCAACATTCTGTTGACTCTTACTAATTGTTTGTTGAGCACCGAGTTCTTAAGCCCCTTCTTGCTGGCTATTACTTTTATCAACACCTCTGAGTCTCCAAAGACTGCTATTTCGCTTGGATTTTCTTTTCTAACAATTTGACATGCTTTCAATAAACTTAGAATTTCTGCTTGATTATTGGTTTTCAAACCCAGGCCCCAGTTGAATTCTTCTTTATTCCCATTTGGATAGTAAATCACCCCACCAGCACCGGATCTTCCCGGTTTTCCTTTTGAGGCACCATCAAAGAAGACAGAACACTTGCCTTGAGATTTCCACCACTGGTGTAATATGTCCTTCGGAATGCGAATCTGCCAATTTTCCTTGTAGACAGGGCGAAATTTTGCTGGGGAGTTGATCTTGCCGGTGAAAGGAGCCAGCCACTTCCTTTCATCAGATCGAAGAGTGTTATCCTCTTTGATCTGAGAGTGAATCAAGGTCTTTGTTAGGAGGGATTTGGCCTGATCCGCCACTTTAGATGCTGTCATTTATTTATTGCTGAAGATGATTTCGTTCCGGGCCAGCCAGATCTTCCAACAAACATATTTGGGAGCGGCTGTCCACACCTTATGCCATAAAGATTTTCTAGCAATTTTATGAGGGTAAGCTGAATTCCAAGAGAGAAACATGGAATCTATCGCGCGTTGGGAAGGTGGATGTGCGTTCAGTCCAACCAGAAAAAAACCAAACCTCCTTCGCGAAGTCACAGTCCAGAAACAAATGACCTGAAGTCTCTAGCGCTGCTTTGCAGAGGGCACAGCGATGGGGGCCGGAAATATTCCTCTTGCTCAAGTTTTATCCTGTCAATATTTTGTTTTGGAACAAGATCTAGAAGAAAAAATTAATTTTGGGTATGCTAAAGCTGTCCCAAATCAACTTCCAAACAGCCACCGGATGAGGCGAGTCTTTTTTGCTTTGTATTTGGAGATATCATTGTTTTGCTGTGTAAACCCCTGTTTTCCCCCAGCCCCAGTGGTCTTCTTCGTCTTTGTGCACCGGGGCATAGTAAAAAATGGCGTTTTTAAAAGAAGCTAGCTGAGTATGTAAATGCGTTGGAGGCCTGGGTAAGTTCCATTGCAGCCAGTTACCATTGGTATCCCATTCCGAAATATCATCGATTTTCCTAATTCCTTTCTCTTTAAGCCAGTCTCTTAACTCAGTGAAGTCGTTGGATTCGGTGAGGGGAGGGTGACCCATAATACTGTCTCTCCAGAGCCTGATGCTTTTCCCATTTCCTGGTACTCTATACAGGTAAGATCTAAAAAAGTTAATACCTCTGCTGCATAACTTCCATACTTGCGTGCCTTTTGGGTATTTGTCCACTGAGAAGGAGGAAAGAGGCCGGTTCTTGAGATATTTGATCTTGAAGATCTGACTGACAGGATGTTGGGGATTGTTGATGAGTTGCCACAGAAGTTTGCAGCCCAGTGCTAGATTGGCGTACTGAGGATCGCGAATTTGCAATCCACCTTCCATAAGAGGGCGTTTCACGATTTCCCAATTGATTAAGTGAAATTCGCTGTGATTTCCACGTCCGCCCTTCCACAAGAAGTTTTGCATAAGTCTGGAGATCTGGTCAGTGATTTCTTTTGGGGCCAGCATCAGGGCTGCCTGATATGTAGGCAGAGCTGAGAGAAAAGCCTTGATGAGCGTGAGTTTGGCCCCAGTGGTGAGCCAGAAGCCTCCCCACACACCTATCTTCTTTTTGAATTTTGAAGTGACGTCCTCCCAAAGGTGATTCCTGTTGGATCCTAGCGTAATTGGGAGCCCCAGATATTTCAACTTGTCCCAATCTGCAAAGCCTGTAAAACCCAAATCATTGGCAATTTTCTCGATAGTGTATTGGTCAGTGTTCCAACCATAAACTGCACTCTTCCTCTCGCTTATGAGCGCTCCTGAGACACTACAAAACTTCTGAAGAGTGTTTTTGAAGGAGTTTTCCACTCTAGCAGAGGCACCCCCAAGCAGGATCGAATCATCGGTGAAGAAGGCATGATTCACTGGATCGATGCCGTTCGCAATTCTAATACCAGGGATATTTCCGTTATTTTTTTCTTTGGTTAGCTTTCGGCTCAAGGAGTCTGCCATGATAATATAGAGAAATGGGCAGAGAGGGCAGCCCTGTCTCAACCCTCTGGTGGCAAGAAAGAAGTTCGCTGGTCTGCCATTGACCAATGGAGCAATCCATGTCTTTTCTAGACAGGCTTTAATAAGATTTATGAAGTCTTGACTGAACCTGAAGGAGAAGAGAACCTTGTACAGGAAGGATCTATTTACTCTATCGAAAGCATTACACATGTCCAATTTAATAAGCATACCTTGTTCTTTGCGGGTGTGACTGGAGTGCAGAGCTTCCTGGACTTGAATGACATTGTCTAGAATGTGACGGCCTTTCACGAATCCTCCTTGGGCTGGAGAGATCAATTTTTTCAGAAGTGGTTTTAGTCTGTTCGCCAGAAGTTTGGCCATTATCTTGTAGGAGGCATTACATAGTGAAATTGGCCTGTATCTGTCAAAAGAACCAGGATTTGCTTCCTTGGGGATTAGTGCAAGGAATGTGGAGTTAATTCCACCACCCACCTTAGCCTTTCTCATGATACCTTGAATCATTTTGAGAAGATCAGATTTGATTAACGCCCAGCAGATTTTGTAAAAATGGATTGAAAATCCATCTGGGCCTGGTGCTTTATCCGGCTCCATGGACCACACGATCTTGTAGATATCTTCTTCCGAGACCAGATTCAAAATGGAATAATTGTCTTCAGAGTTAACAAGCTTCAGAATGTTTGACAGGAATTCATTAGTGTCCTCCTCGCTCCCATTCCTTTCAGCAGTGAGGAGATTATGGAAGTGTTCCTCGGCAGCATCCTTAACTTGTTCAAAGCCTTTACACACCTGACCACTGGCTAAGGTAATTTCATCAATATGATTTTTTGATAATCTGGCCCTGTACTATTTGTGGAAATAAGCAGTGTTCCTATCTCTAGCTTTAAGCCATAGGCTGCGAGACTTCAATCGCTAGTGCTCCTCTTCATTTCTAAAGGAATTGTATGTTCTCCTTTGTGCAGCGTTTTCCTCTATTAGGTCTGTTGGGGAGATATCTTTTTTTTCCAATTCAAATTGTAGGTCTGCCAACTGAAGAACAACATCTTTCCTCTGGCTGGTGGGAGTTTTAATGGCTTTCTTAATCCAATCTTTTAAGGCCTTTTTTGTGTTTTTAATCTTTTTCTCCCACACATAACTTGGAGAGCCCGTGACCTCTATTCTCCGAGCAGTTTGAACTGTTTCGTAGAACCCTTCTATTTCTTCCCAGAGAGGATTAAAACGAAATGGCAATGGGCCTAAATCTTCTTCTTCCTTTATACATAGAAGAATTGGTTTATGGTCTGAAGTGAGTTTTGGGAGGATCTTGGTTAACACAATTCTGTTGTCCAGCATAATGGAGCTGCTGATGAGGAACCTGTCCAGTCTAGCTGAGATATGGTCTCCCCTTGTTCTGTTGTTGGTCCACATATATTCTCCTTTAACTGGCTTGAAGTCAACAAGATTCCACTGTAGAATAAGATCTTCCACAATGGAAAGGAAGGGATCCCTCGAAGAGCTCCCGCCTCTCTTCTCTTTAGGGTCCAGCACAATGTTCAGGTCACCTCCTAAAATTAAATTCTGAGGATTGTGCAGCTCTAGGTAATCTGAGAGTGACTTCCAGCACTCTTTCTTTTCATCATAATGTACAGGAACATATAGGTTAAACAAAGCCAGAACTAGATTGCTTGCTTTATGTCGAAGTTCAGTAAAAATCCAATGTTGAGATTCATGAGATCTTTCTAGTGAAAAGATTTTTTGAGACCAGAAAGTACCTATTCCCCCTGCTATGCCTCTTGCACTGATTGCCTTGCCTGAGTCAAATTTCCACTTGATGTTGCTTGTGTTCAGAAGGTTCTCCCCCTCTATTTTTGTCTCTTGGAGCATAAGAATGTCTGCGGATTCCGTTTTCAGTAGATCTTTAATTGCTTCTGCCTTAGTGGGATTCCCCAGACCCATGCAGTTCCAAGAGACCATCTGCATCATTTAAAACTAGAAGGGGTAGGTCCACCTCCCTTGGGGGTCCTTAATCTGGTATTCCTTCCGAGGGTCATCTCGATGGTGGTTTGGCTGCCTAGGGTTTTTTGTCTTTCTGATTCTTCTTCCCTGGTTTCTTTATTTGATTTCCTCCCAGCTCTCTTTGATGGCCTCTCGAAGGTCTCATCATCCGAGGATCCCATGATTTATGTATTCTTCTTTTTAGACTTGATAATATCTGCGTAAGAAGGGGAAGAGGTATTACCTTGGGAGGGAATTGAGATGATACCTGGATCTGGGACGACGATGTTGTTCATCGAGGTTGGACCATCTGGCTCTGCTTCTGGAGGATCTGACTGAAGATTTAGAGATTCGAAGGGGTTTTTATCCGCTTCTATACTAGCATTGTCCTTACTTCCTGCGGTTTGGGTGTTTGAATTCTCTTGCCCTGCTTTGTTCTCCACTCCTTTGCCTTTGTTTTTGTTATTCTGTCTGCTATTTGAGGGTTTCTTTACTTGATTCCAATGTTCTCCTTTTTCTTTCTCTGTTAGCTCTTCATTTTTCCTCTTGCAGTATCTTGCAAAGTGCCCGTATTCATGGCAGTGTCGACATTTGAAAGGGAGCTGCTCGTAATCTAGCTCCTGGATGTGTGACCAATCCGTAAGCGTGAGTTTGATGGCTTCAGGCAGCCCAACTTCTAGATCGACTTCAGCACAAATGCGAGCACAGGAAAAATGGTCCTTCCTCGGCGCTTGATCTATGTATCTTCCTATGGCGTTACCAATAGACTGCAGAGATCTCTGATTCCAGCAATGAAGGGGAAGATGGAAGAGTCGCACCCAAACCGGCACCGCCGTGGGCACATCCTGAGCAGGGTCCAAATCTGGCGACCATTTATTCAGGTAAAGACCTTGAGGGCCCATAAAATATGGCCCATTTCGGAAAATCAAGCTTCTATCTTCCACATTGTCAAAGACGAAGACAAAAAAACCTTTCCCCACAAAATGGCTCTTGATGCTTTCCTTAACCAGGGGAATCCAGTTCCTTTTTACCCATTCGTCGACTGCCTTCGGGGAAGGCCAAAGCCCTGTGAAATGGCCGATAAGGCCCCTTTCTGCCAGATTCAGAGCAGATTTGCACGTTTCTTCCACCGGCAAAGACACCGTGGGGATATTAGCCAATAATGCTAATGTAAAAACATATTATGTGATTGGGCGGGGAGTTAAATATTTTATCTTTTCAACTGACATTAACAAATGTTTCTAATAACGCTATGGTAAGTAGGTATGTATTATATGGTAAATAAACCTTTTTAGCATGTTGCATGTTTTTTAAAGACCATAGGGGTGGGGTATTATTATATTGATATGTTTAAACTTATGGGAAAAAAGGGTGGGTTTATTATTAACACATGGAATAAATAAACATAGGTTTAAACTTTAAATAGTGGGTCTTAGGGATATTTATATTTGATGGATTTAATAATATATACGAGAGGGATATAATATTTTAGGTTAGTAGTTAGTATGAAATGGAAATGTAATGAAAGAGATGAATTAAAATACATAATTTAAAAATAAGTAAAGTGTAAAAATAGGCAATAAAGCATAGTTTGTCCCATTTTGATTCTTTACACATAAAATTAGGATAAAATGTATCTTATATGTTTTTTGAGTGTTTTTGAATGAAAATGAAATTAACTAAGTAGGGTTTTTACTTTCATTAAGCAAAAAGGTGTTTTACTTAGGAAAATGGATCATAGTTTTGGAAAAGGGTGAATATGCTGATGAAATGGGTTTTATGTAGGGAATCCAATATTTTTAACCAATCAGTTACCAAGCCTTGGGTCCGGTCCCAAAAAAATTTAGAGAAATGCTCTGAGCCTCTTTAACTAAAGATTTAGAATACTAGATGATTGTGGGGGAAGGGAGATTAATAATTTTTGCCTGATGATACTTTATTACATGCCTTGCACAACTGCTTTCTACCTACCCATCATTATTCTAACAATTTTACTTCATTTACATGGGTGCATTTAAGCTTGCAACCCTAAATCCATTTTTATTTCAAAGCATTTAAACTATCTAATTTTGACCTTATTTCATCTGAGGATTCAGATTAAACTATTGAGTTCATCATTTATTCTCTAACTATCTACTGATTTGTCAAGTTTAAACTGTTTGACATATATTTATTCTCTATCTAAAACATGAAATTCAAAGTATAAAAAGTTTAGATTAAACTGTTTAACTGATCATGGATTATGGCATTTATTGACAATCTGCACATAATCATTATTTTTGCAGTAAAAGTAAATAGTAGTGGCATTTTGACTTATTCACTTTCATGTCTTATTTTATCTCTTTTTGGGGTCTATCTTTTATTCTTTTTGATATTTTCTTTTTCTAAGTCCTTTGATATTTCTTTTAGGACTTTTACCCTCTTTTCATTTTATTATTATTATTATTTTCAAATATGGGAAAACAACTTGCAGAAAGCAAGGTATGTACATATTTACAAAACTATCAAATTCAATTCAAAAATTATGAACCCTATTATTATAGGACCCTAACAGTGGCTCCACATGGGGATGAAATTTCCTGGGGAAATGTCAAGAACTTTAAGACTAGTAGCCTTTGAATTTTGACTGAGATGACTCTATAAGTATCTTTTGATATCTGCAATTATTCATACTTATGATATTTTACCTCTCAAAGCTTAGGGCCTTTTCTCCCGGCTTTAAATTTGTTAGGAAAACATTCAATCCAATCTAAAATATTCAATGTATATGAAAAATGATCGAAGTAAATGAAACTAACTATTTTTTATCTCAGAGGAGTAGTAGTGCTTCAACATTCTGCCATTTATTGGTCAATCTAGCATCTCTGACCCATCCATTTATTTCAGAAAGAAAGCATTGTTACCTCTGTAACCATAAATAACATAAGGTCCTTTGCATAGAAAATCAAATTTTCCATGTTTACCTTTTTCTTCTCTTCTTGAATCCCATTTTAACACTTTGTCTCCAATGTAGAAATCATCTTCTTTACTCAATCTGTCACAAATTTTCTTTATCATATCCTGGATAACTTGAGACTTAACATAAACTTCTTCTCTTGTTTGCTGCAAGTCAATAGTTTGATTAATCCTTCTTTGAATGTCATTTGTTTCAACTTGTAACTCTTGGATAATGTTCATTACTGGTACTCCTAAGGAAGATGGAAAAACAACATTCATTCCATATAAAAGTTGGTAAGGGGATGTACCAATAGATTTTTTGGTGGTAAGTCTATCTGCCCATAAGGCATTGACTAAATTCTTGTTCCAAGTATTTTTGTTATCTTCTAGTAACTTTTTGATGATGTTTACAAGGCTCTTATTTGAAGAATCAGCTAGACCATTACCTTGAGGGTAATATGCAGTATAATGGCCTAGGGTAATGTGGTATTTATGGAAAAAGTTAATCATATTTTTAGATTTAAATGTAGCTTCATTGTTAGTAATTATCTTTTGGGGACATCCAAACCTTGAAAGTATGTTGCTTTCTAAAAATGAGATAATGACAGTATCTGTGGCTTGCCTAGAGGGTATGGCTTCAATCCACTTGGTAAAATAGTCAGTGGCTGTCGGAATCCACTTGTGTTGAGTTGATGATGGAGGGTGAATTTCACCAATGAGGTCAAGACCCCATTGTTGAAATGGCATTTCTGTTTAGATGGGTTTTAAGGGCAGGGGTAACAACTTTTTCTTACCCTCAAATATTTGACACTTGCGATAGGAGGTCACATACCTTTTTACATCTGCAAACAAAGTAGGCCAATAAAAACTAGCTCTCAGGATTTTTTCCACAGTAGTCTTCCTATAGAGATTTCCTCCACAGTCATCTGCATGAAATTCTTCTAAAATTTTGTCAGTTTCTTCTTTTAACAAAAAATTTAATAAAATAACACTATGATACTTCCAAAAAAGTACATTGTCTAAAATACAAAATCTTACTACCTTTATCTTTAAGAATCTAGCTTTTGTTCTTAATAATCCAGGAGGAGCTTGTAAGTTTAGTAATCAATAGTTACTTTATCTTTATCAACTGAGTTTATCTTAGGATTTTCATTGTATCTTAATTTGAACCTAGTTTCAGTTGTTGTCTCAGCAATATAATTACCTTCTTCTTTGACTCTTTTGGTGGCTTTTTCTCCTTGATTTGCAGTTTGTAAGGTGTGACTAGTATCACCCTGATTTACTGCATCTACCAAAGTGTTTTCTATCCACTCATTCTAATTGACATATTTTTCAATCTCTAGTTTTTTCTCATGAATGTAAGGTGTTAATTTTCACTTAACCCTAATTTTTCTTAATATTCCTTGTGGATCATAGTTCCATGAGAAGCTTTCTTCAAATCTGTACTCATGTAACTGTTTGGCTGCTTGTGTCTTTGCATGTCTGTGATTACAAATAAAGGGTCCCACCTGATTCTTCAACTTAAATTGTGTTTTCTTCTTAGCTTCTAGGAAGTTGATTGAATCAAAATTTAATATTTTCCTGATGTATTCCAAGGAAAAAACCCTCATTGGTACATATTTAGGTAGTTTGTAGGGTAAAGGATTAGACCCAAAAACTCTGGTTTCTGTGTGTTTTTCATATAAATACCAATCTCCAGTTTTGGTCTGCTCTGATAGCTGTAGAACCTTCTTCATTTCATCATTGATCCTTGGCTGTTCAGTGTTTGTTAACATTTTTATCAATGGATGAATAAATAAGTCTGAAAACTCTACATAAGTAAACTCTGTAGACTCTTTTCTGATCAAAGATGTCCATAAAATGACTGAAAGTGGATTTTCTTCTATATCAAGCTTCTGGAGGGTTATAGGAAACTTGTCTACTTGAAAATATAATAACATATGAAAGAGGAAATATGTATATCTAAACACTCCTTCAGTTGGAAATTTAACCAGCTGATCATGGATATTATCATCAATGTACTCAACATAATTGAAAATGACAGAAAGAGGCTGTCCTGGTGCAAAAGTAGATAGGAAACCTAGGATTGATTCATCTGTATGCTCATCTGTAAAGTATCCCAGGATGAATGACAACATGGAAATGACATGCCTTGAACATTCTGGAAATTTTGAAGTGGAATATGGAGGGTTGATTTGAGGAATTTTAACATGTAAGGGCATGAATACTTGGAAGATTTGAAACCTTTTGGGAAAATCAAGGCCAATGCACAACTTTGTAAGTGCTTCTATTGACAAAGGAACTGCTTTAGGATCATGTTTGAGTTGTAACATCTGGTTTATGGACTTAGCAATGATTGTAAACAATAATTATTTGTTTGCATTCACTATTGCTCTTTTTTCAGGTACATAATAGTGCTAGCACAACCTAATAACCTCTGGACATGGATGAGTGACTAGAACAACATAAATGGGCAGGTTTGATTCCCAAATTTGAACTTATTCCACTTGATCTAAGGAATTTTCAAAGCTCCAGTTGTGAAGGTCTAACATATTTAATTCTACAATTGGATCTGCTATTTTTCAGTCCACATATGCTAAGGGGGTGTGCTCAATGTCTACGACATGAGGTTGTAGAGGATTCACAATGATGGCAGTCTTGGATGATATAACTGGATTGGATTTTGGCATTTTTAGGCTTTCAGGATTACTAAAACTCTATTTTTTAGGCTTTCTGGTTTCTTCTATAGGACTAAATGGTTTATAGAAACATTCTTGATTGTGATAGAGGTTCTTGGATGAAAATAAGCAGAATCTGGTTCTTTCCTTGGTTTTATCTTGTAATTTCAATCTTCAAAATGTATTTCAGACTCTCACTGGTTATGAAATAAGAAATAGGGGTTTCTTTTTACTTTTCAGTGGATAATTGGGCTAAAAATTGATTGAAATAAGGTGTAGAGCATCGGGTTACCTGTAGAGGATTTCTAGGCAATTTTAAGATTCTTTTAAGTCTGCAAAAGCTAAATAAACTCAATGTTCTCCTTTAAAAATGAACGCAGTATATATAAAAAAGGGTTTTATCAAAATTTTGATAGGGTTTTGACTCTTTTTGGGCAAATATAAGTTTTTCTTGGAGAAATTAAGCTCTTACTAGTTTCAATTTCTTTAGCAAATTCCTTTTCAGAATGATACATGCTTCTTTTTCTCGAAAAATACCTATTTCCACAGGTATTTGGTCGTTTAAACATCTTCTAAGTTGTTTAACAGGTCGCTGGTATCTTTTCAGGTCTCTGGAAGCTTTATGAAGTCTTTCAGCAGTCTTGACAGCAAAGTGTGGGCGTTTTTCAGTTTCTAGGCTTGAAAACAAAGCATAGGCTCTGTTTTCTGAGTCGGGAGGATGAATACAGTTGGATAGTGTAGAAAAAGAGATTAAGGGCGCATTTTGGAGTTTATAAGGCGTTTTAGGTTTAAAACAACCTGTAATTAATGGCGGTCACATCGGATGATGGGCAGTTTTATTCTTTGAAAACGAAAAACCACAGGCGGTTATCGCATTGGATTTGTGCGGTAAATAGTTTTAGTTGGATCAGATGCGATCCAATAGAACTGAGCCACGTGGAGGAGAGAGGAAAGGGTGAAACAACCCATTTCGCATGGAAAGGAAAGTGTTATGTTCGTGCAACTTTATTTGTGATATGACCAGATGATCGTTAGATCTGGGAGGGCCAATGCGAACGGTTGAGATTAGTCCTTGGAGCTACGGGGCATTCAGAGGTGGGGTCCGAGGTTTTATTTATAATGTAAAAACTTTATATTATGTGATTGGGTGGGGGTTAAATATTTTTATGTTTTCAACTAAAACATTAACAAATGTTTCAATAACATTGGCACAGGTATGTATTATGTGGTAAATAAACCTTTTAACAACTACTTAAAGACCATAGGGGCAGGGTATTATTATATTGATATGTTTAAACCTATGGGAAAAAATGGGGGGTTTATTACTAACACATGGGATAAATAAACATAGGTTTAAACTTTAAATAGTGGGTCTTAGGGATATTTATATTTAATGGATTTAATAATATATACGGGAGGGATATAATATAAGGATTTAATATTTTAGGTTAGTAGTTAATATGAAATGGAAATGTAATGTAAGAGATGAATGAAAATACATAATTTAAAACTAAGTAAAGTGTAAAAATAGGCAATAAAGAATAGTTTGTCCCATTTTGATTCTTTACACAGAAACTTAGGATAAAATGTATCTTATACGTTTTTTGAGTGTTTTTGAATGAAAATGAAATTAATTAAGTAGGGTTTTTACTTTCACTAAGCAAAAAGGTTTTTTAATTAGGAAAAGGGATCATAGTTTTGGAAAAGGGTGAATATGCTGATGAAATGGGTTTTATGTAGGGAATCCAATATTTTTAACCAATTAGTTAGCAAGCCTTGATCCGGTCCTAATAGAAGTTAGAGAAATGCTCTGAGCCTCTTTAACTGAATATTTAGAATATTGGATGATTGTGGGGGAAGGGAGATTAGTAATTTTTGCCTGATGATGCTTAATTACATGCCTTGCACAACTACTTTCTACCTACCCATAATTATTCTAACATTTTTACTTCATTTACATGGGTGAATTTAAGCTTGCAACCCTACATCCATTTTTCTTTCAAAGCATTTCAAATATCTAATTCTGACCTTATTTCATCCGAGGACTCAAATTAAATTGTTGAGTTCCTCATTTATTCTCTAACTATCTACTGATTCGTCAAATTTAAACTGTTTGACATATTTTTATTCTCTTTCTAAAATATGAAATTCAAAGCATGAAAAGTTAAGATTAAACTGTTTAACTGATCATGGATTATGGAATTTATTGACAATCTGCACATAATCATTATTTTTGCAGTAAAAGTAAATAGTATTGGAATTTTGACTTGCTCACTTTCATGTCTTATTTTATCTCTTTTTGGGGTCTATCTTTTATTCTTTTTGATCTTTTCTTTTTCTAAGTCCTTTGATATTTATTTTAGGACTTTTACCCTCTTTTCATTTTTTATTATTATTATTTTCAAATATGGAAAAACAACTTGCAGAAAGCAAGGTATGTACATATTTACAAGACTATCAAAGTAAATTCAAGAATTATGAACCCTATTATTATAGGACCCTAACAGTGGCTCCACATGGGGATGGCATTTCCTGGGTCAAGAACTTTAAGACTAGTAGCCTTTGAATTTTGACTGAGATGAGCCTGTAAGTATATTTTGATATCTGCAATTATTCATACTTATGATATTTTACCTCTCAAAGCTTAGGGCCTTCTCTCCGGGCTTCAACTTTGTTAGGAAAACATCCAATCCAATCTAAAATCTTCAATGTATATGAACAATGATCAAAGTAAATGAAACTAACTATTTGTTATCTCAGAGGATTAGTAGTGCTTCAACATTCTGCCATTTACTGGTCAATCTAGCATCTCTGACCCATCCATTTCTTTCAGAAAGAAAGCATTGTTACCTTTGTAACCATAAATAACATAAGGTCCTTTCCATAGAAAATCAAATTTTCCATGTTTACCTTTTTCTTCTCTTCTTGAATCCCATTTTAACACTTTGTCTCCAATGTAGAAATCATCTTCTTTACTCTCTCTGTCAAAAATTTTCTTTATCTTATCCTGGATAACTTGAGACTTAACATAAACTTCTTCTCTTGTTTGCTGCAAGTGAATATTTTGATTAATCCTTCTTTGAATGTCATTTGTTTCAACTTGTAACTCTTGGATAATATTCATTACTGGTACTCCTAAAGAAGATGGAAAAAAAACATCCATTCCATAGACAAGTTGGTAAGGGGATGTACCAATAGATTTTTTGGTGGTAAGTCTATCTGCCCATAAGGCATTGACTAAATTCTCATTCCAAGTCTTTTTGTTATCTTCTAGTAACTTTTTGATGATGTTTACAAGTTTCTTATTTGAATATTCAATTAGACCATTACCTTGAGGGTAATATGCAGTAGAATGGCCTAGGGTAATGTGGTAATTATGGAAAAAGTCAACCATATTTTTAGATTGGAATGTAGCTGCATTGTCAGTAATTATCTTTTGGGGACATCCAAATCTTGAAATTATGTTGCTTTCTAAGAAGGAGATAATGACAGTATATGTGGCTTGTCTAGAGGGTATGGCTTCAATCCACTTGGTAAAATAGTTAGTGGCTGTCAGAATCCACTTGTGTTGAGCTGATGATGGAGGGTGAATTTCACCAATGAAGTCAAGACCCCATTATTGAAATGGCATTTCTGTTGAGATGGGTTTTAAGGGCAGGGGTAAAAGCTTTTTCTTACCCTCAAATATTTGACACTTGTGACAGGAGGTCACATAACTTTTTACATCTGCAAACAAAGTAGGCTAGTAAAAACCATCTCTTAGGATTTTGTCTGCAGTAGTATTCCTGTAGATATGTCCTCCATAGTCACCTGTATGAAATTCTTCTAAAATTTTGTTAGCTTCTTCTTTTAACAAACAATTTAATAAAATCCCACTATGAACCTTCCAAAAAAGTACATTGTCTAAAACACAAAATCTTATTGCCTTTAGCTTTAAGACTCTACCTTTGTTCTTGATAATCCAGGAGGAGCTTGTAATTTTAGTAATACAAAAATGATATCTGCATACCATGGCGAGTCTGAAAAGGCTTCACTGATCTCTGGAGTCGCCATCTCTTCCTGATCATCTACTTGGGCAATAGAATTTATGTCTAGTGCATGACGATTGGATTCAGCCATGAGTTTGGCTAAACCTTGGCCTTTTATCAGTTTAGTGGGTTTTATCTATATGTCATATTCTAAAATTGTGGAAATTCACTTGCCTCTTCTTCCATCAGGACCATCCTGAGTAAGAATGTCTTTTACTACTACATTTGGGACATAGGCAATGATGTGAGAATAGAGAATGTAAACTCTGAAGTCTTTAATGGCCTTTACCAAAGCTAAGGCTTGTTTCTCCATGATATTGTACTTCAAAGTGGAATCTCTAAGTGTCTTGCTAAAGAAAGCTATGGGCTGCTCATAGCCCTGGTCATTTCTCTGCAGTAAAACTGCAACAATGGTGTGCTCTGAAGCAAATGAAAAAATGATGAAATCCTTTTTAAATTCAGGACTTATAGGGACTGGGGTTTTAGTTAAGGCCCGTTTGATAGATTCAAATGACTGTTTGGCCTCAATAGCTCATTTAATAACTGAATATTTTTTAAGCATATTATTGAGTTCTCTAATTATTTCAGCTAAATTGGATATGAATCTTCTTAAAAAATTAATTTTACCTAGAAAGGCTTGTAACTCTTTTATGTTTCTTGGTGGACTGATGTTAAGAATTGCTTTTATTTTGGCAGGGTCTATTCTAATTCCTTCCTTAGATATTATGTGTCCTAGTAACTTACCTTCTTCTAATCCAAATAAGCTTTTCTTAGGGTTTAAAGAGATGCCAAACTTCCTGCATTTAATAAAAAAATTGTCTAAGATGATCCAAGTGTTCATTATCAATTTTAGAAAATACAATAATGTCATCTAAATAAATTACTAAGAAATCATGAATTTCCTTTGCAAAGGCTATATCCGTAGCTCTTTGAAAGGTTACCCTTGCATTCATTAAACCAAAAGGAATTTTTACATACATAAAATTTCCCCAAGGAGTAGTAAAGGCTATCTTGGCTTGATCTTCTTTTTTGACTAAAATCTGGTTGTATCCTGAAAATCCATCTAAAAGTGAAATCCTAGAAGAACCAACTACCCTTTGTAAAATGTGATCCATCTTTGGTAAAGGATAATTATCTTTCAAGGATACTTTTTTTAGATTCCTAAAATCAACACATAATCTAATTTCTCCTGTCTTTTTTTTGGTTGGAACTAGATTGGAAACACAATCAGAATATCTGATTTGTGCAATTATCTGTGCATCGTACATTCTTTTCACCTCCTTTTCTATCAATGGCAACAAAATAGGATTGATCCTTCTTAAATTTTGTTTAAAAGGCTTTTGATCTTCTTTTATAGGGATTTTATGCTAAATTATACTGGTGTCATAGGATTTTAAGTCCTCATAACTCCAGGAAAAAACATCCTAAAATTCCTTTAAAAGTGCTATGTATTTTTCCTTTTCTTGCTGAGGTAAAGATTTGGAAAGTTTGATTATTTTTGGTTTTAACTGTGTGCCAATGTTACATTCCTCAATTTCAGATCTAAGTCACTTTAAGTGGCTCCATTTTGGGTTTTCTAGCAACATCATTTGAGTCAAATAAATATTCTAAAGGAGTTAAACCTTTTGGTAATAAATTATCTTTGAGATTTACTACATCAGATTCATCATCATTATCTCATAAATTTCTACTCTCTCTAAGCTATTTATATCTGATTGACTAAATTTAGTAGGTCTAGCAAACTTCACTTTATTTACATCTGCATTATTCAAATCAATTTCACCATCTAACTCTTGATCTATGGTACAATCAGTGTCTATTTTACAATTCTAAAATTCACCTGCATTATTCATAAAATGGTAAATTTGTTGATCTTGTGAGAATTTTTTCCAATATTTGAGGTTGTCTGGAATTATTGGTCTATGTTTTACTTCTGCAGTATACATATGGTTTGGCTGTAAAGGTAAATTACAAGTACTAGCAAAAGTTTCTAAGGAGTGTGCTTGTAAGTTTTGTTTTCTTGGTATTGCAGAAAAATTACATTCCAACAAATCATCAATCAAATCTAATACAGTTTCTCTATATCGGCCTAATCTAGGATTGTAAACAGAATACTCTCCATTAATCTGTTTTACAATCAACTTTGAGTCTCCCATTATTGCTATTCTTTTACCTCCTAAGTTTCTGATAATTTGGAGTCCTAAAATGAGGGCTTCATACTTAGCCATGTTGTTGGTGCATTTGAAGTTCAATCTGAAAGCATGGCCTTCTGCATGATTTTTCTCTATATTAGTTATCCAAACTCCTGCTCCTGCTCCTAACTTATTAATCGATCCATCAAAGTCTAAATGCCATAAATATTCATGAAAGATATTATCATTGTTTTGTGTTTTCTTTTTCTCCCTTAGTTCCGTCTTGATTTCATTATCAGTTTCGGAGTTACATAGGATGAATGAATCTAGGCCAGTAGGTGTAGTGTAAATTGGGTAATTTATTGATCTTCCTGCACTACTCACCATATATTTCATCAATGTTTCCCTATAGAGTTTCTTTGGTTGACCAAAAACTGATATAGTAGCATATGACATGCCCAATTGTAGAGATCCCTGTAATTTTGCTCCCCATGAGCGAGATAATAACATTCCATATTTGGGTGGATCACAACTACTACAATGTCCATGAGTATACTTTTACTAGGATGTTGAACTATTTTTATACACAAATCTTTAATTAAACCTAGGCATTTCACCTTGCTTTAATCAAATGAAAATAAATATTTTTAGGGTCTTGTGATGTCTAAATTCAGGGTTTCCATTATAGCTTTGGGCATTAGATTATGTGAAGCTCTTGAAACTAACATTTCATTGTGTAAAATTTGGTCATGAATAGTTAAACTAATGTAAAATGGAGGAACTGCGCCATATTGATGCTTTCCATTGACATCTGGGCCAAAAATCAACTCCGGTTGATCATCATTCAAGTTCACAGAGTCTTCTCCATCATTCATGTTTAATGTTTAAGCAATAGATGATTTATACAAATCATGTTTTACCAATTCTGTCAAAAGAATTGGTATCTTTAACTTTTCAATTTCAGCTTGTATATTGAATGAGGGTTGTGATTTACTTATTTGAATTAACTCTTCTTTAGTAACTGTAGTTTGAGTAGGTTTATCTTGTTTTTCTACAGTTATATCTTCATTTTTTGTTTGAGTTTCTTGTGTTTTACTACTCCTAGTCTTCTTTTCTGGAATGGTTTGTGAAGCAGTAGATGTTTTTTCAGATTTATCAAAAGCTGTTTTTGTAGTGGCAGCTTTTGGATCTACTGATTTTGGATCAGCAGTGGATGTTTTAGGATCTAAGTTTGCTGTTGTAGCCAAATTAGGTGCTTTTGTAGCAGCAAATTTTTGTGAATATTTTGTATTTTGAGCAACTTCATCTGTTATATCAACAATCTTAGGGCTTGGTGAAATTTTAGGGCTGGAAACTTTTTGGGAAGAACTAGAGTTTTGCTTATTTTCCCTAGGGAGAATTTGCAGAACTTTTGTTGTGGGAACTTCTATTATTTTCTTATTCTGTGTTTGAGAAGTTTTCTTAGTAGAAGGCTCATTGTTTTTTTTGCTTCTTAGGTTATATTGACTATGTAATTCGTTGATGGAAAAATCATAACCTTGTTTGTAATTGAATGATTCACCTGAATCTAATTGAAGTTGTTGCATTTCAAATAACTCTTGGTCTTCCTGTGTGAGAAAGATAGTGTTATTATCATCTATTCCCATTAGATTTGTTGTATCCTCATTATCATCATTATTTTTAGAACTTTATGCATAGTTCTCCTGAAATGGGGGTCTTATTTCCTGATTAGGGGATGATTCTTTTGATTTTCCTGAATTGGTATTTTTCCTAAAGTTGGGATTTCTAATTTTCTGTTGATTATCCCATTAAGGTATTCTTTCTATGTTGTCTAATCTATCCATCATTATTTCTAAAGTCTTAGCTAACTGATCTATTTTTGTGTCTGAACTAGAAGTTTTTTCTTTCATGGTTACTCTCCTCTCATTCCTTAATCTAGCTTTTTTAGCTAAAATATTTACTTCTACACTAACAACGTCTGTTTTCATTCTTTCTAAAGTTTCTATATTTCTTTCTCTCAGCTGATAATCCATGTCTGTGTCAAATCCATCTGGGAATTTAATTAAGACTGAGTAAGGAGTAGGTTTGAGATTTGCAGGAATTGAATTGTAAACACTGTTATATCTAGTGCAGTAGTCTTGGACTGATTCATTAGGAGCTTTTTTCATAGCCTCAAATTCCGACAATATTTGGAGTGGATTTTTCTTCTTTTCGCATTTATTTAAAAATAATCTATGAAAAATTGCTAAATCAACTACACTACCAGGATTAAGATATTTAAACCATTTTTTAACTTCCCCTGTTAATATTTGTGCAAATAGCCTCATTTGTACATCAGAATCATCTATTTCATGGAGTTCAAAGTAATCTGTCATTTATTAATGTGCTGCTAGGCTGTGTAATGAGTAGTAGCATCAAATTGTGGTATCTTACTTTGGTAATCCTAAGGCATATCATGTAGCTGTGCTGGAAGAACTAGGGGAGCATACCTAGCAGCCATAGCTTGAATTCTAGCTTGGCTAGGAGGTAGATTAGAAATGTTTGGGGCTGAGATGGAAGTACTAGCTGATGAAACTGGATTATAAGATGTTGAACTAGAAAAAATGGTGGATGAACTAAAGGTTGAAGTGGAGATGCTAGGAAATGAAACCAGAATATATAAGGAACTACTAGGAAATGAGAATGATGTGTTTGTAGAAGGTAAACGAGTGGATGAAGGGGATGAAGGAAATAATATTCTAGGCTGTAAGGGTAGTCTAGGGATAAATGGATCTATAGATTCTATGGTAGTGGAAACTATAGATGATATAGTGGTATCTAAATGAGGAATAGAAGGCTTAGATGTATAGGCCAACAATTGAGCTAATTCAATGGCTTCATCAATTTCTTTGAGAATAGTCGCATTTATCTCTTCATGTTTTTCCCGATTTTTAACTTTCTTTAATTCAGAATCTACTGCAATATTTTTTTGTTTTTTTTCCAAAAATGAAATGAAAATAGGGTCTAGAACAACAATATTTAAATTACTTTCAGATTTGCTTTTGAATTAAGAATTTTCAAATTTCAAATCAAAATCTATATCCTATAAACTTACTAATTCTTGTGGCAGTGAATTGGCTCTAATTAAAAAAACTTTAGCATATAAATCTTCTACCTGTTTATTCTTTTTCCCAATTATGTCCGGATTGTCTACTATAACAGCAATTTTAGGATCCAGGTTGGACCTAGTATAGTGAATTTTTCTAAAAGCTAGAATTATAGTTTTTATATACTCACAACCTATAAAATAGTCTTAAAGGTAAAGAATGATAAAAAAGATTTCCTTTAAGAACTATTTTAAAACTAAGGATTGTTTAAGCCCCCAGTGGAGTCGCCAATATGTTATCACTCTAGTAATTCTCTAAGTTGTGAGATTTTGATTTAAAGTTCTAAGAACACTAGAGGTAACGACAAACCTAATTTTAAACTCTAGGATCTAGCCTTCCTAGGGTTCAGAGAGGGATCTCTCTATAATATTTAACTTTGTTTTGATTATATGATATTAGGCTAGTTATGATTGTGCAAATTGGTTTTGATTTGGTTTGGTTTGGTTTTGTGAGAAAAAATCACTTAGTGAGATGGATAGTGAAAGATATGTTTGTCCATTGGGCTATGGAGTCAAAAGTCAAGTAGACAAGACTAGGATCAAGGTCAAAAAGTCAAATGTTTTTAGGGCAAGATATATGAGTCTTTGAAGATCTTAGAAGGCTGATTTGTGAAGTGGTTTGAATCGGGATAAAGAGCAATGAAAGATTCTTTGATCCGGATTAAGGAGTAGACATAGGTCATTCGAAAGAGGGAGCAATTAAGGGTTCCCTACTCTGGAAATCAGTAGAAAACATAGAAATGATAAACAGTAAAGATAGGGTTCTTTTAACAAGTCCTGAAATAATACTTCTGAATTATCATTCAAATTTGGAACACATATATGGATGCATGAAACAAAGAAGATAAACAATGACAAGTAGAAAGTACTTCACTTCAATGGCTCATCAAAAGAATTCTGAAATATGATGCTAGGTGATTTGATCCAGTCTGCTACTCGAACTTGCAACATAGAAGCCTTCAAGTATAGATAATTTGACTATAGAAATCTTCAGCAATGTATTCCACACTAATACTTCAAAATATGAAGTATATATACAAAAATGTTTACAAAATATCCTAGAATGCTTCTAGGAATTATCTAAGGAAAATAAAATATCTTTACAACAAAATAGTGACAGCTGCTTAACAAATCAGCAAGCTGTCCTATTTATCCAAATAAAATAGAAACTAATTGTGGATTAGGTGCCACTGGCTGCCTTGGTGTCCTTTTGCTGGCATAGATATTTCAAATCTGTTTTGAAATATAATCTTCTTTATCTTATACTCTTTCACTCTGATTCTCTTTAACTCTGATTCTATTTAACTCTGATGCTCTTTAACCTTTGTAACAATTTCCTTATTGCTGTAATAAATTTTGTTTTGACTGTGAAAAAATCAGCCAACTGTTTTATCTTTTTATCTGCAATTTTACTTTTACAATAAGTCAGTGAGTGATTGCCAAGCTTCATCATTTGGAATTTGTATCTTTTTCAGATTCTTGAAATTTTCATCTGCCTCAGTATATCTAGCAAATGTTGGTTTTATGAAAAATAAATGTCTTATCTCATGCTGTAGATAAAACAAGTCTTCAAAACTTCTATGCAAAACTTTTCCACTGGGGATTTCTTGTCCTTGTGTCTTGTCTACTTGCTCTTTTGCATACTCTCTGATTTTCTTGTTTCCTCATGAGTCATAAGTTTATCATTTAAGACAAAAATATTAGGCAAACTTCTTTGCCTCAAAATTTCAAATTTAAATATAAACCTGGTTATGGCTATGTTCATATTTTCACATTTCTCTTCAAGTTGTTTCATCAGGTTCTTTCTTTGTGATGACTTTCCTTATTTTGAGGATTGTCTCAGTCCTATCAGTGATTTCAATTTCTTCTAACTCTTTCTTGTTTTTACTCGTCAAGAAACCGAGACCACCTTATGGTCGGTCGGTGTCCTGTTACCTAGCTCATCTTTGGTTTTCTGAATCTCTGCTTGTGCTGCCTTCAGTAAATATTTTTGTTCATAGATTACTTGGATTGAGGGCCACACATCATTGATGGCTTCAATTATTTTGTTCCATAACTAATTTTTCACATATGACATTGGCTCCTTCAAGGTTAAATCTTGTTGTAGATTCTTTAGTTCAAAATTTAACCTATTAGCTCTTTGCTCATGAGTTTTGGCATTGATTTGAGCTAACTTGTTTGTATCTTCAAGATTTTCAATTACCTTTTTCAATCTGTTAATCTCATTTGTTTTGTAGTGTCATTTATTCCATGGCTTTAACTAATTTATTGGCCTCATATGAATTTTGAGCTGCTGTAGTAGATTATTATGTAGTTGAAGTTGTAAATGATGTCACTGGAACTGCAGTAGCCAATGGTACTTTGGGTGCCAACTCTTCTGCTAGAGTTGAGGGCACAACTGTAGTAACCATGGGAGTTACTGTAGGGGTTTCCTGTGCTTTTATTGTTTCCGTTTCATGGACAAGCTTGTCCATTTGGATTTCCACTTCTTTGATCTGTCCTGTTAACTGAAAAATTAAGTTCATCATGTCATCCTTCTGAGTCTGTTCTTGTACAATTTCTTTGGTTTGAGGATGTTCAGTTGGTGTAAGCTTAAGCTCTTTCCTTAATGCTGCAATATTAGCATTCTTTTTCCTTACTAATTCCTCTGCAGCTTTGACATTTGCAGGATCATAGCCAACTTGGATAACCAACTCTTCTAAAGACTTAATCCTAATATATTTAGCATATGAGGAGGATTTTTCCACTTTCATTTGATCTCTCATGTTTATTATTGTATTCTGAAGTTTTTGGACACTCTTAGCCTTGGTTGTAATAGTAGAATACAACATCTCTGAACTCTGCCTATGAAATTATATTTGATCTAGTGCATGAATATTTTCTATTTGCACTTCTAGATCAACTTTCTTGTAGTCTGCAACTGTCTTTGGAGTCTTCACTGTAGGTTGTAACACTGACATAATCAAATTTTTATTTGAGTAGTCAAAGGCTGATAAAATTATATTTTGAACACTTGGTGTTTGCTTCAAATATTGAGAGTAAATCTCATTTTTTATATTAATATGCTTGTATTTTTCTCTGATATCAAGATCTTTTTCCTCTGCTGTCTGTGAGGATGATGGCTCCAAATTCTACTGTTTCTCTACCATCTGTGTATTTGACGTTTCAGGCTATTCTTCATTCAAATTCTTTGTAACTGTCTCATTTTTAATGACTGTAGCAACATCTGTATTTGTCATTGGGACATTTGTGTTTTCTCCCTCAATAGTTACTTTATCTTTATCAACTAATTTTATCTTAGGATTTTTATTGTATCTTAATTTGAACCTAGTTTCAATTGTTGTCTCAGCAATATAATTGCCTTCTTCTCTGACTCTTTTGGTGGATTTTTCTCCTTGATTTGCAGTTTGTAAGGTGTGACTAGTATCACCTTGCTTTACTGCATCTACCAAAGTATTTTCTATCCATTCAGTCTGATTGACATATTTTTCAATCTCTGCCTTTTTCTCATGAATGTAAGGTGTTAATTTGCACTTGAACCTCATTTTACTTAATATTCCTTATGGATCATAGTTCCATGAGAAGATTTCTTCAATTCTGTACTCAATTAACTGTTTGGCTGCTTCTGTCTTTGCATCTCTGTGATTACAAATAAAGGGTCCCACCTGATTCTTCAACTTAAATTGTGTTTTCTTCTTAGCTGCTAGGAAGTTGATTGACTCAGAATTTAATATTTTTCTAATGTATTCCAAGGAAAAAACCCTCATTGGTACATATTTAGGTAGTTTGTAGGGTAGAGGATTAGACCCAAAAACTCTGATTTTTGTGTGTTTTTCATATAAATACCAATCTCCAGTTCTAATCTGCTCTGATAGCTGTAGAACCTTCTTCATTTCATCATTGATCCTTGGATGTCAGTATTTGTTAACATGTTTATAAATGGATGAACAAAGAAGTCTGAATACTCTGCATAAGTAAACTCTATGGACTCTTTTTTGATCAAAGATGTCCAAAAAATGGTTGAAAGTGAATTTTATTCTATGTCAAGCTTCTGGAGGGTTATAGGAAACTTGTCTGCTTGAAAATAAAAGAACATATGAAAGAGGAAAGATGTATATCTAAACACTCCTTCAGTTGGCAATTTAACCAGCTGATCATGGATATTGTCAGCAATGTACTCAACATAATTGAAAATGACAGAAGGAGGCTGTCCTGGTGCAAAAGTAGATAGGAAACCTAGGATTGATTCATCTGTATGCTCATCTGTAAAGTATCCTAGGATGAATGACAACATGGAAATGACATGCCTTGAACATTCTGGAAATTTTGAAGTGGAATATGGAGGGTTGATTTGAGGAATTTCAACATGTAAGGGCATGAATACTTAGAAGATTTGAAATCTTTTGGGAAAATTAAGGCCAATGTACAACTTTATAAGTGCTTCTATTGACAAAGGAACTACTTTAGGATCATGTTT
Source organism: Pinus albicaulis (assembly GCA_034641835.2). NCBI lineage: Eukaryota > Viridiplantae > Streptophyta > Pinopsida > Pinales > Pinaceae > Pinus > Pinus albicaulis. Next base: position 692,406,374 of record CM076579.1, on the reverse strand, counting down.
GAGTTGTATCATCTGGTTTATGGACTCAACGGTGATTTTAAACAATACTTCTTTGTTTTCATTCACTATTTCTCTTTTTTCAGGTACATAATAATGCTGGCACAACCTTATAACCTCTGGACATGGATGAGTGACTGGAACAACATATATGGGTAGGTTTGATTCCCAAATTTGAACTTCTTCCACTTGATCTAAGGACTTTTCAAAGCTCTAGTTGTGAAGGTCTAACATATTTAATTCTACAATTGGATCTGCTATTTTGTAGTCCACATCTGCTAATGGGGTGTGCTCAATGTCTACAACATGAGGTTGTAGAGGATTCACAATGATGGCAGTCTTGGATGACATAGCTGGATTGGCTTTTGGCATTTTTAGGCTTTCAGGATTATTGAAACTCTATTTTTTAGGCTTTCTGGTTTCTTTTGTAGGATTAAATGGTTTACAAAAATATTCTTGATTTTGACAGAGGTTCTTGGATGAAAATAAGAAGAATCTGGTTCTTTCCTTGGTTTTATCTTTCAATTTCAATCTTCAAAATATATTTCAGACTCTCACTGGTTATGACATAAGAAATAGGGTTTCCTTTTTACTTTTCAATGGATAATTGGGCTAAAAATTGATTGAAATAAGGCGTAGAGGGTCGGGTTACCTGTAGAGGATTTCTGGGAAATTTTAGGATTCTTTTAAGTCTGCAAAAGCTAAATAAATTCAATGTTATCCTTTAAAAATGAACACAGTATATATAAAAAAGGGTTTTATCAAAATTTTGACAGGGTTTTGACTCTTTTTGGGCAAATATAAGTTTTTCTTGGATAAATTAAGCTGTTACTGGTTTCAATTTCTTTAGCAAATTCCTTTTCAGAATGATACATGCTTGTTTTTCTCGAAAAATACCTATTTCCGCAGGCATTTGGTCGTTTAAACATGTTCTGAGTTGTTTCACAGGTCCCTGGTATCTTTTCAGGTCTCTGGAAGCTTTATGAAATCTTTTAGCAGTCTTGACAGTGAAGTGTGGGTGTTTTTCAGTTTCTAGGTTTGAAAACAAAGCACAGGCTCCATTTTCTGAGTCGGGAGGACGAATACAATTGGATAGTGTAGAAAAAGAGATTAATGGCGCATTTTGGAGTTTATAAGGCGTTTCAGGTTTAAAACAACCTGCAATTAATGGCGGTCACATCGGACTATGGCTGGTTTTATTCTTTGAAGACGAAAAACCACAGGAGGTTATCGCATTAGATTTGAGTGGTAAACGATTTTAGTTGGATCGGATGCAATCCAATAGAACTGGGCCACGTGGAGGAGAGAGGAAAGGGCAAAACAACCCATTTCGCATGGAAATGAAAGTGGTATGTTCGCGCAACATTATTTGCGATATGACCAGATGATCGTTAGATCTGGGAGGGCCAATGTGAATGGTTGAGATTAGTCCTTTGCGTTGCGTGACATTCAGAGGTGGGATCCGGGGTTTTTCAATGCGGCGGGATAAGTTTGAACTTGATAGATATATATATTTATAATGTAAAAACTTTATATTATGTGATTGGGCGGTGGTTAAATATTTTTATGTTTTCAACTAAAACATTAACAAATGTTTCAATAACATTGGCGCGGGTATGTATTATATGGTAAATAAACCTTTTAACAACTGTTTAAAGACCATAGGGGTGGGGTATTATTATATTTATATGTTTAAACCTATGGGAAAAAATGGCGGGTTTATTATTAACACATGGGATAAATAAACATAGGTTTAAACTTGAAATAGCAAGTCTTAGGGATATTTATATTTAATGGATTTAATGATATATACGGGAGGGATATAATATAAGGATTTAATATTTTAGGTTAGTAGTTAATATGAAATGGAAATGTAATGAAAGAGATGAATTAAAATACACAATTTAAAACTAAGTAAAGTGTAAAAATAGGCAATAAAGCATAGTTTGTCCCATTTTGATTCTTTACACATAAAAATTAGGATAAAATGTATCTTATAGGTTTTTTGAGTGTTTTTGAATGAAAATGAAATTAATTAAGTAGGTTTTTTACTTTCACTAAGAAAAAAGGTGTTTTACTTAGGAAAAGGAATCATAGTTTTGGAAAAGGGTGAATATGCTGATGAAATGGGTTTTATGTAGGGAATCCAATATTTTTAACCAATCAGTTATCAAGCCTTGATCCGGTCCCAACAGAATTCAGAGAAATTCTTTGAGCCTCTTTAACTGAAGACTTAGAATACGGATGATTGTGGGAGAAGGGAGATTAGTAGTTTTTGCCCGATGATGCTTTATTACATGCCTTGCAAAACTGCTTTCTACCTACCAATCATTATTCTAACATTTTTAATTCATTTACATGGGTGCATTTAAGCTTGCAACCCTAAATCCATTTTTCTTTCAAAGCATTTAAACTATCTAATTCTGACCTTATTTTATACGAGGACTCAGATTAAACTGTTGAGTTCCTCATTTATTCTTTAACTATGTACTGATTCGTCAAGTTTAAACTGTTTGACATATATTTATTCTCTTTCTAAAACATGAAATTCAAAGCATGAAAATTTAAGATTAAACTGTTTAACTGATCATGGATTATGGCATTTATTGAAAATCTGCACATAATAATTATTTTTGCAGTAAAAGTAAATAGTATTGGAATTTTGACTTGCTCACTTTCATGTCTTATTTTATCTCTTTTTGGGGTCTATATTTTATTCTTTTTGATCTTTTATTTTTCTAAGTCCTTTGATATTTCTTTTAGGACTTTCACCCTCTTTTCATTTTTTATTATTATTATTTTCAAATATGGGAAAACAACTTGCAGAAAGCAAGGTATGTACATATTTACAAGACTATCAAAGTCAATTAAAAAATTATGAACCCTATTATTGTTGAAGATTGCAAAAAGAAACAATGAAGGAGGTATCCTGAAACATCATTCCTGATCCTAGTTGGAAAGTGATCACCTAAACTAGGTGGGGGCCACACAGGTGATTTTTGTCTCAAAGTCTATTTTTAGACTATTTCTATTTTTAGACATATGGAGCATATTCTATAAGTTGCAGGATGCTATTTGTGGATGGTTGGTCAAGTTGGAAAAATAGATGGACTTCTATTTTTAGACATATTGGGCGGAATCTATTTTTAGATTGCCAGTCTAAAAATAGATATGTCGAATATTATTAGCTCTTAATAATATTTGGACTCTAAACATTATCTTATTCTCTTGGAGCACTTCAGTTAAGTGCACAGATGTGGCACAGGAGCTAACAGAAGGAATTACGCTATTCCTAAGAGTTATGTGGAGCTATTGCATGGATACTTCAGTTAGAACTCATGTGACAGAGTTTGGTGGAGTTGATTGAGGAAGTTAGTGGAGTTGTATTCAGTTTAACTAATCTAAACATAGTTGAGCTATTTGTATTCAGTTTAACTAATTGATACAATTAATGAGAGTGGTGTGAATTAATTATTAATTAATTCACTAATTATAAACTCATTAATCAACTAAAGAATACATCAGTTAACTTCAGTGCATGGACAGTTTCAGTGGAGACCAGTGCAGAGATAGGTGAAAGGGCAAGTGTGACTATCAGTTGTGACTATAAGTGATGCATGGTTTGCATCCAACACTTAGTAGAGATGCCTATAAAGACTGCGTGAGAAAGGCTGGGGTAATTCATTCTCATCAAGAGGCATTCTTCAGCAGGGATTGCGCAGTAGAGGCAGGCTAAAGGCTGGCAAAGATCGATGCATGGGATTTGCAAGATCAAGCCTGATTAGTGTGTAGCAAGTGGAGATTATACTGAGAGCTTGTGAGGAGCTTTGTATGATGATTGTTACATGATCTCTATGAAATATATAATATACAGATAGTTGGGGGTTTTCAGCTTTAAGCTTTCCCATTACATACTGTGTTCATATGTGTGAATTTTTATGGTTTTAATGTGTGCATGCAATTGATTTTATTTCCACATGTGATGATCAATGGTAGAAGAGATTCTGTATTGTGCATGAAGCTAAAATAGTGTGTGATCCAGAGAATCTTGGTGGATAACATATCAGTTATTCAAATTTCTACAATTATTATAGGAGCCTAATCATGGCTCCACATGGGGATGGCATTTCTTGGTGAAATGTCAAGAACTTTAAGACTAGTAGCCTTTGAAATTTGACTGAGATGACCCTGTAAGTATCTTTTGATATATACAATTATTCATACTTATGATATTTTACCTCTCAAATCTTAGGGCCTTCTCTCCGGGCTTCAAATTTGTTAGGAAAACAACCAATCCAATGTAAAATCTTCAATGTATATGAACAATGATCAAAGTGAATGAAACTAACTATTTGTTATCTCAGAGGAGTAGTAGTGCTTCAACATTTTTCCATTTACTGGTCAATCTAGCATCTCTTACCCATCCATTTTTTTCAGAAAGAAATCCTTGTTACCTCTATAACCATAAATAACATAAGGTCCTTTCCATAGAAAATCAAATTTTCCATGTTTACCTTTTTCTTCTCTTCTTGAATCCAATTTTAACACTTTGTCTCCAATGTAGAAATCATCTTCTTTACTCTTTCTATGTGTTTTTCTTATAAATACCAATCTCCAGTTCTGGTCTGCCCTGATAGCTGTAGAACCTTCTTCATTTCATCATTGATCCTTGGCTGTTCAGTATTTGTTAACATGTTTATCAATGGATGAACAAAGAAGTCTGAAAACTTTGCATAAGTAAACTTTGTGGACTCTTTTCTGATCAAAGATGTCCAAAAAATGACTAAAAGTGGATTTTCTTCTATTTCAAGCTTCTGGAGGGTTATAGGAAACTTTTCTGCTTGAAAATACAAGAACATATGAAAGAGGAAAGATGTATCTGACTATGAATCGAGTTGGAAATTTAACTTGGTCGTATGGATATTGTCGACAGTAACTACGACATAATTAAGAAAATGACGGAGAGGGCATCACGGTGTAAAAGTGAATGAAACTATAAGTTGATTCATCTTGTAAAGTATCCTAGGATAAATGACAACATGGAAATGACATGCCTAGACCCTTTTGGAAATTTTGAAGTAGAATATGGAGGGTTTATTTGTGGAATTTCAACATGTAATGGCATGAACACTTGAAAAATCTGAAACCTTTTGGGAAAATAAAGACCAATGTACAACTTTGTAAGTGCTTCTATTGACAAAGAAACTGCTTTGGGATCAGGTTTGAGTTGTAGCATCTAGTTTTTTGACTCCGCGGTAATTGTAAACAATACTTATTTGTTTGCATTCACCATTGCTCTTTGTTCAGGTATCTCTGACACAACCTAATAACCTCTAGGAATTGATGAGTAATTGGAACAACATATTTGGATAGGTTGGACTCCCAAATTTGGAATTCTTCAGCTTGATCTAATGACTTTTCATAACTCCAGAAGTGGAGGTCTAACATATTGAATTCTACTATGGGATCTGCTATTTTATAGTCCACATATGCTAGCGGGTGTACTCCCTTCTCTACAACAGGGTTGTGGGGGATTCACGATGATGGCGGTCTTCGATGACATCGCTGGATTTTATGGCATTTTGAGCTTTCGAAGTTACTTGAAGTATTTTTTTTAAGAAGCTCTGTTTTCTTCTGGGATTGAATGGTTTAGAAATATTCTTGATTTTGTGAGAGCAACTTGGATGAAAATAGCGGAATCAGTTCTTTCCTTGGTTTTATGTTTAATTTCAATTTTCAAAAATGTATTTCGGACTCTCCTTTGGCTATGAAATAAGAAACAAGGGTTTCTTTTTATGGGTGGATAATTGGGCTAAAAATTTATTGAAATAAGGTGTAGAGGTCGGATTTACTGGGAGGATTTTACCCAGGCAATTTTAAGTTCTTTTAAATGTATAAAGCTAAATAAGCCCAATGTTCTCCTTTAAAAATCAACGCAGTATATATAAAAAGGTTTTTATCAAAATTTTGACAGGGTTTTGACTCTTTTTGGGCAAATATAAGTTTTTCTTGGAGAAATTAAGCTCTTACTGCTTTCAATTTCTTTAGAAAATTCCCTTTCAGAATGATACATGCTTGTTTTTCTTGAAAAATACTTGTTTACGCAGGTATTTGGTCATTTAAACATGTTTTGAGTTGTTTGACAGGTCCCTGTTATCTTTTAAGGTCTCTGGAAGCTTTATGAAGTCTTTCAGCAGTATTGACAGCGAAGTGTGGGCATTTTTTCAGTTTCTGAGCTTGAAAACAAAGCACAAGCTCCATTTTATGAGTCAGGAGGACGAATACAGTTGGATAGTGAAGAAAAAGAGATTAATGACACATTTTGGACTTTATTAGGCGTTTTAAGTTTAAAACAACCTGCAATTAATGGCGGTCACATCGGGCGATGGGCAGTTTTATTCTTTGAAGATGAAAAACCACAGGCAGTTATCGCATTGGATTTCAGTGGTAAATGGTTTTAGTTGGATTGGATGCGATCCAATAGAAATGGGCCACGTGGAGGAGAGAGGTAAGGGTGAAACAACCTATTGCGCATGGAAAGGAAAGTGTTATGTTCGCGCAACTTTATTTGCGATATGACCAGATGATCGTCAGATCTGGGAGGGCCAATGGGAATGGTTGAGATTAGTCCTTGGAGCTATCGTGACATTCAGAAGTGGGGTCCGGGGTTTGTCAATGCGGCAGGATAAGTTTGAACTTTATAAATATATATATTTATAATGTAAAAACTTTATATTATGTGATTGGGCAGGGGTTAAATATTTTTATGTTTTCAACTAAAACATTAACAAATGTTTCAATAACATTGGTGCGAGTATGTATTATATGGTAAATAAACCTTTTAACAACTGTTTAAAGACCATAGGGGCGGGGTATTATTATATTGATATGCTTAAACCAATGGGAAAAAAGGGCGGGTTTATTATTAACACATGAGATAAATAAACATAGGTTTAAACTTTAAATAGTGGGTCTTAGGGATATTTATATTTAATGGATTTAATAATATATACGGAAGGGATATAATATAAGGATTTAATATTTTGGGTTAGTAGTTAATATGAAATGGAAATGTAATGAAAGAGATGAATTAAAATACATAATTTAAAACTAAGTAAAGTGTAAAAATAGGCAATAAAGCATAGTTTGTCTCATTTTGATTCTTTACACATAAACTTAGGATAAAATGTATCTTATAGGTTTTTTGAGTGTTTTTGAATGCAAATGAAATTAATTAAGTAGGGTTTTTACTTTCACTAAGAAAAAAGGTGTTTTACGAAGGAAAAGGAATCATAGTTTTGGAAAAGGGTGAATATGCTGATGACATGGGTTTTATGTAGGGAATCCAATATTTTTAACCAATCAGTTATCAAGCCTTGGGTCCAGTCCCAACAAAAGTCAGAGAAATGATCTGAGACTATTTAATTGAAGATTTAGAATACTGGATGATTGTGGGGGAAGGGAGATTAGTAATGTTTGCCCGATGATGCTTTACTACATGCCTTGCAAAACTGCGTTCTACCTACCCATCATTATTCTAAAATTTTTACTTCATTTACATGGGTGCATTTAAGCTTGCAACCCTAAATCCATTTTTCTTTCAAAACATTTAAACTATCTAATTCTGATCTTATTTCATCCGAGGACTCAGGTTAAACTATTGAGTTCCTCATTTATTCTCTAACTATTTACTGATTTGTCAAGTTTAAATTGTTTGACATATCTTTATTCTTTATCTAAAACATGAAATTCAAAGCATGAAAAGTTAATATTAAACTATTTAACTGATCATGGATTATGGCATTTATTGACAATCTGCACATAATCATTATTTTTGCAGTAAAATTAAATAGTAGTGGCATTTTGACTTTCTCACTTTCATGTCTTATTTTATCTCTTTTTGGGGTCTATCTTTTATTTTTCTAAGTCCTTTGATATTTATTTTAGGACTTTTACCCTCTTTTAATTTTATTATTATTATATTTTAAAATATGGGAAAAAAACTTGCAGAAAGCAAGGTATGTACATATTTACAAGACTATAAAAGTCAATTCAAAAATTATGAACACTATTATTATAGGACCCTAACACATCTAATAGTAACAGGTTAGATGACCAAAAATCGGTGTAACAAGTGTCAACATGTGATGAGAGGCTACTATGATGTGATTCAACACCCCAAGTACAATTAAGGAAGTGGAACCAACATGACAAAAACAATCTGACCTTCCACACATGCAACAAAACCTGAAGGAGCCAACCAACCATTCCAGTTGACCAACCCCTGAGAAAACTTGAAATTTTACTGATCTGGACCCTCAGCCACTCCCATGACAAGCCATGCATGTGACTGAGGCCTTCCAGTCGCTCCCACAACAAGGCATGTTAGCGACTGTGGAATTTTCCAGGTAGTTCTATGCCAACGACCTCAAATTTTGAGCCACTTTTTACGGGATACGTCTTAGGCCACTACCCAAAACTTCATGAAACTCCTAGAAATGAAAAATAATGCTGAAACAAGATCATTAATGCAAAAATTTGATCAAGGACTTTATCTGACTCCTACTAGACATGACAAGGATTTCGTCAAACGTGTCACAAATATGTAATCTACAGGTCAAAATTCTACAACCCTAGTCAAAATTTCATGTAAATAAAGTTAATAAAGGAAAAATAATAACCAAGGTCATGGGACACTTATTCCAAGCTGAATGTTGGGAAAAAAATCCTAATGTGGGTGTTCATTTGGTTTATTATGGCTAAGGAAATTGGAAAAGGTAATGGCGAAGGCTTTGGAAAGGCAAAGTGGCATTTATTGGCATTTATTTATGAAAATATTGGAAATTAGGAGAAAAGGAAGGTGAAAGGTCACAGGTTGCATGTGAGGAGGAAAATGAAAGAAAATTGAACAAAATAGAGGCCTCATCAATAAAAAGGATTTGAGGATCTTTTTGTGAGTTAATTTTTGGAGATCTATCTCTCACACTCTTAGGCACTTAGAGTTTTATTGGAGCACTCTAGCATTGGATCAAGGAAAGAAAAGGAAGGACCAAGAAGGAAAAGGAAAGCAAGGATCAAGCAAGGAAGAGAAGGATCAAGCGGCTATAATGGGATTACTTGCAGGTATCAACTTGCATGTGTGATTTCCTTGCTAGATTTGTCATGCATGGTACATGCATGTGTGCATTTAGTTCTCTTCTTGTCATTGGCGTGGGATTTTCCAGGTGTGATAGTGTTCTTTAGCCTAGCTTTTCCATTTTCAGATATCCATGGTGTGGTGGGTTCTCTTGTATTTGGTTGAATTGGATTGTCAAATGGACTCGAAGCTGAGTGGGGTGGTCTCAGGATTATTCGCAAGGCCTAGGAATCTTGAGATGGAATACGCAGTAAAGCTTGGATGTGAACACCTTGATTGAGCTTCGGAATCCTAGAATAGTGAATGGCGGGATACATGGTAAATATCAGTGGTGAGTACCCTTGCTTGGGCCTAGGAATCCCTTGACTGGTAATGGCACGATACAGGTAAAGCCCAAAGGGTGGAGACCTTGTAGGCCTAGGAATCCCTTGACCAGTAATGGTGAGATACACGGTAAAGCTGAGAGGTTGAAACAAACAAATTCCTCATGGTTTAGGTGGAGAGATACAAAGACATCCATGCTTCTTTAGGGCCTAATGATCTAGTGAGGATTGCGGGAAATCCTGGTTGTGTTGATGAGGGTTCGGGCCAAGTGATCCAGTGGGGATGGTGGTAAAGCCTGAGGAAGCCCTAGTTGGTTCTTTTGTTAGTCAGACATTCATGCTTGGAATATGGCATGTTGGTGATTGGATTAAAGAAAGATTTGGTTCAGCCAATATTTGGTCGCGTGGTTCATAGAAGTTCCATACTAGGTTGGATTTGAATTCATTAATAAGAGCTTCTAATCCTTGGTATTTTATATATAAATGTACTGGATTACATGTGTATTTTATGTTTGTTATATCCTTGTTATTTTTGTTGGTTATATGCTGGTTATGAGTATGTTTCATGATAGACTTGATGTATAGATCTTATCATGTTTTGATTAGAAAATGAATGTACAATGTATATATGTCCTAATATATGGTAATGCAACTATTGTGATAAGGAAACAATGCTTGTTCATGAATCTCAGATAAGTATGAGACCCCTATGCAGATATGTTGTTTTTATTTTTAACGAAACGGTTATGGTTTATATTAGAATTTGGCCAAAATTCCTTTTCACCCAGGATCCCATTTGATGGGCATAGCCCTTAACTTTTCTTTCACTAGCTGATCCACGAGCCCCTAAACTTGGAAAACATAAAGATTTTCGATACCCCATGAGTATCTCAAAAAGTTCCCTATCTTAAAGAGACAAACAAACTGTTTCAGCAAAATGCAGAAAAACATGACAAACTTTATGGAATGGGGTCCCAATTCTCAATTCCATCTGCCAAGAGACAACCAGCTGGAAGTGAAACTGCCCTGTTGGCTTCCAAGTCAGCAACTTTATTATTTTCCCTCAAAACATGAAGGAAGGAAGCAGTCCGGAAGGATTTCACCAAATTTCTGGTTCTTGAAATTACTCTTGCCAGTCTAATGTCTGCAGGAGAGGAATCCTCCACTAGAACTTTGATAATGGATTGAGAGTCTCCTATGATACCGATATCTGAAAGACCTAAAGCCTTTGCTTGCTTGAGACCTTGCAGAAGAGCCAAGGCTTCAGCTTGCATGCTGGTAGAATGCCCTAAACCCCAAGCGAACTTTGCCACAGTAATACCCTCTTTATTTTTAATAATTCCTCCTGCCCCAGCCAAACCAGGATTGCCTTTCGCTGCTCCATCGAAGAATAAAGAGAATCTGGAATGCCTGAGGAGCAGATCCGAGAGATAATTCTCCTTCCCTCTGAATTGCCACTCTTTTGTGGCCTTGTAATGCCTTATTTCACTAGAGAAATGGAGGTCCATCGAGGCACCCCATTCTAAGTCTTGCCGACTCAGATTTAGATCCGGCAAATGATCCCCAAACTTTCTTTCCAAAGGCATTTTATTTTGGTGATGATGAACTGAGCGTTTAGACTTTCATCTCTGAAAACTCTTCTGTTGCGCTCAAGCCAGATCTGCCAGCAAGCAAATTTCGGCAAAGAGAGCCATGCAGCTGTGAAACTCTCATTTTTTGGAAGCGATCCTGGGTAGGAATTCCGCCAGTTTGCAAAAAGATCAGATATGGACGTGGGTAAGGTGAATTCATAATTCCAGAAGCTTAGAAGGCTGTGCCAGATATCTCTTGAAAAGTTGTAGTCCAAAATAATATGCTGAGCGTTCTCCTCACAATCATAGCATAAGTAGCATCGAGAGGGACCGTGAAATCCTTTCTTCTTCAATCTATCTGCAGTTAAAATCCCTCTGTGGCATAACAGCCAACAGAAAGAGTCGACCTTAGGCATGGTTTTGCGATTCCAGATCCCGTTCCAGACTGCAGGATTAGGAGGGACGTTAGGGCGATCATGAAGGCATTTGTATCCCTGTGCAACCGTGTAAAGCCCTGGGGCGGCTCCCCATCCTCGGGCATCCTTCTTACCCATGCGCAGAGGCGCCATACCATTTAATAAAGAAAGGAAAAGATCTCAAGCTTGGGACAGCGCAGGAGGGACGGGAGGGAGCCTCCATCGCTGCCAATGTCTACCTTCCCATTGTGAAATGTCCCAAAGAGTGGTGCATTCAGCGTTGTCCAACCACAAATGCAGCGCTTGCAGAGAGCAGTGGGACGATAGAGGAGGGTGCATCATAATGCTGTCATCCCAAATTTTAATTTCTTTGTCGTTTCCAGGGATCCAATACGCTCTGTCTCTGATTAAAGGGGTTGTTTTATGACAGAGCTTGATCAGCTGCGAACCTGAGGAGGGTAGGAGGGCGTCTAGACATCTCTTCCTCTTTCCCATGAAATATTTCCTCCATAGGGCTTTTTGCGCCCAACCTGGAATTGGACCAATGATTCTCCAGAAGATCTTGGCTCCCATAGCTATGTTTTGGAGGCTAAGATCTTTGAAATTGAGGCCTCCTTCACTCTGGGGCTTGCAGATTTTCTCCCAACTAACTAATGGGATTTTCCTGTCATTGTGATTGCCCCCTTTCCAGAAGAACTTGCGAATGAAGGCTTCCATTTTTTTTATGATGCCTGAAGGGGCTAGAATTATAGAGAATTGAAAGATGGGGAGACTGCTAAGAACAGATTTGATGAGAACAGTTTTGCCGGCTAGATTTAACCAAGAGAATCCCCAAGCTTGAATTTTGGCCTTGAACTTGTCCAACAGAGGAATCCAATCTCTGCTGTATGCCAATTTGCGAAATATGGGAAGGCCCAAATAAGAAAAGGAGGACCAGTTGAGAGTGGCAGTAAAGCCCAGAATTCTTGAGATGGCAGAAAGGGTGGGAGCCGAGATGTTCCAACAAAAAGCTTTGCACTTACCATTGTTTAAACTGCTGCCTGTAGCTTCACTGTAGTCATCCAAGACCTCCTTGAATCTAAGAGCAGATCTGGCAGAGGCAACCCCTAACAAGAGGGTATCATCCGCAAAGAGGGTGTGATTAACATTTTTGACCCCTCTGGCTATATTGAGCCCCAAGATCTCTTGGTCAACCGGTTTTTGATCCAGGTAGAAACTCATGATGGAAACATGAAGGACGAAGAGGAGCGGAGAGAGGGGGCAACCCTGCCTAAGCCCTCTTGAAGCTTTAAAAAAACTAGCTGCTCTCCCATTCACCAGGGGGGCGATCCAAGGATCAGCAATACAAGCACGGATCCATTTTAGAAAGCCCATTCCAAAGCCAAATTTTTTCAAGACTTCCAAAAGAAAGCTAAGTTTGACCCGATCGAAAGCATTAGCCAGATCTAGTTTGATAACCATACCTTTCTCTTTGCGAAGCTGGCTCGAGTGAATCGCCTCTTGCACTAGGATGAAGTTGTCAGTGAGCTGTCTCCCTTGAACAAATCCACCTTGGTTCTCCGGGATGATGGCTGGAAGAATACCTTTAAGTCTATTGGCAATAACCTTTGTGATTAATTTGTATCCAATATTACAAAGAGAGATGGGGCGGAATCGATTAAATTCTTTAGCACCCTTTTCCTTGGGTATGAGGGCAAGAAAAGCCGAATTGGTGCTGCCCCCAATTTTCTGGCAGTCTTGTGATTTCAAAATCATTTTGTAGAGGTCTTTCTCCACAATCTACCAGCAGGTTTGAAGAAATCTTGCTGTAAAACCATCCGGGCCTGGGGCTTTGTCAGGCTCCATGTCTGAGAGGGCATCCTTTATTTCCTGAATAGAGATATTTGCTTCAAGCTGCTGATTCATTGAAGGGGAGATCCTAGGGGGAACCGCCTCCAAGAATTTGGAGTTTGGGTCCGTCACGCCCTCTTCTCTATACAGGTTTTGAAAGTGGTTGAAAGCTGCTCTCTTTATGCTATCAAAGTATTTGTGTGTCAAATTTCTATCTTTGATTTCTGTAATAGAATTGAAGCTCTTTCTGGCTTGAGCTTGCTTGTGGAAGAAGGCCGAATTTCTGTCTCCTGCTTTAAGCCATAAGGTCCTAGACTTCAGTCTCCAATGCTCTTCCTCCGAAAGGCAAGCTTTGTGGAAGATTTGCTGGAGCTCAGCTTCCTTATCTAGAACTTCTTTAGTGATTTCTGCATCTTCACATTGGGCATGGTGCTGGGCAAGATTATCTTGAGTCTGCTTTCTCTCTTTTGCAGGAGAGGGAAGAGCTTTGGCCCAAGATTTAAGCACCGTTTTCAGTCTTCTAAGTTTTCTTTCCCAAATGAAGAAAGGGGAACCTTTCACTGGCAGTTTCCAGCAGTCATGAACCAAGTTCAGGAACTCAGGTTCTTTGACCCAAAGAGGGTTGAATCTGAAGGGGATGGGGCCAAGATCTTTGTGGCCCAGCATCTCAAGCAAGATGGGCTTATGGTCAGAAACACTGCATGGGAGGATATGCAATCTGAAATCTAAGCCCAACAAAAGAAAGGAACCCTGAACCAAACATCTATCAAGTCTAGCAGCAATGTGACCAGGACCTATTATTTTGTTAGACCAGGTATACTTACCATTTGCTGGAGGGATGTCAAGCAGATCCCAATCCTGCATGAGGTCTTCCACCCATTCCCTTGCAAGGTCCCTTACGATTGTGCCTCCTCGCTTTTCCTCCATGCGCAAGGTGAGGTTAAGATCACCTGCAACAATGATGTTTTCCAAATTTTCTGACTCCGACAGATGTCTGATGGAGTCCCAGCACTCCCTTTTCTCCCCTATATTTTTTGGAACATAGACATTGAAAAGACTGACTGCCACCCTCGAGTCCAAAGGCTGGGGCTTCAAAAACAGCCAATGGGTGTTGTGTAGCACGGTGACCAATCTGAACTTGAGAGGGTTCCAAAGGGAGCACAGTCGCCCAGATGCTCCCCGTGCTGAAACTGCATGTCCGCTACTACCTTTCCAAATTTTTTTACTGATTTGGAGAAACTCCTTGTCCTCCATTTTGGTCTCCTGAATCAGAAGAATGTCTGGAGCTTCTCTTCTTATAAGGCTTCTCGTTGCTTCTTCTTTCAATTTTCTCCCCATTCCTCTACAGTTCTAGGAGACAATCTTCATCATTTATTTTTATGATGATGGGCTCCCTTGGAACCCTGCGCTTGGTTTTTTACCATCTTCGGATTTTTGCCAAGAAGTTTCTCCAGAGTGGGCTGACTACCCTGAAGCTTGTCTTTGTAAGTTTCCTGATCTCTCTTTTCTCTAGCAGATTTGCGGCCCCTTGCAGATCTTCTGAACGATATCTGCGTATCTCCTATTTCTCCATCCTCCTCAGACTCCTCCGAGTCATGTTCCTCCTCGGAGGCTTCTGTTTGCTTATCCTTGTTTCTTTCCGTGACGCTTTCTTTCAGTCTTGTTTCTGCTGAAGGCATTTTTTCTAAAGGTTGATCTTGCCTATCTTCTTCCTAAGGAGTCTCTTCAGCAAAGCTTAAGATCTCATAACTGTTTTCTTGGCTTTTTGGCGGGGGAACATTCTGGATGGAGGCAGGCTGGGGTCCATGAACCCCAGATTTCTTGTGAGATGTCTTTGGCCTCTTGACCTGGTTCCAGCCCTCTTCCTTTCCTTTCTCAGCTTTCCCTTTGTTCGGGCACCCTCTTGCAAAATGGCCATATATGTGACATTTGCGACATTTGAAGGGGAGTTGCTCATAGTCCAGCACTTGCACATGCGTCCAACTGCCCACCTTTAATTTAATGGCCTCCGGAAGCCCCACCTCTAAGTCCACCTCGACACAGATTCGGGCGCAATCATACTGATCATTGTTGTTTGCTCTATCAATGAATTTTCCCAAAGTATCTCCAATGTGCTTTAGGGACTCCCAGTTCCAACAGTGCACTGGTAGATTGGGGAGTCGAACCCAGACAGGGACTGCCGTTGGGACATCCACAACCGGATCGAAATCGGGGGTCCATTTGTTAAGGTAGAGGCCCTGAGGTCCCATGAAATAGGGCCCATTCCTGAAGATCAGGTCTTTATCCTCCTTGGTGTTGAACTCGAACAGAAAGAAGCCTCTACCCAGAAAATAAGAGGTGACTTTATTTTTGATCAGCGGAACCCAGTTCTTAACGACCCAGTTTTCCGTGGATCTTGGCGAGGGCCAAAGGCCCGTGAATTGACCCACCAGGGCCCGATCTGCCAGGGACAAAGCAACCTTGATCGGACCCTCAGGAGGGAGGTTTACCTCCGGAACATTGTCGAGCCTTTTGACGAACTTAGTAGCTTCAGATTTCTTCTTTTTGGGCAGCGAAGCAAGAAGAGAGGAGAAGGCTGCTTCAGCTTCCGGGAGAGCGGCTTGCGAGGGACCGGTGGGCGAGCCTTGGGCCTCCATGGCAAGAAGATCAAAACAACAAACCCGATCTGCACCAAGCAAAGGAACGAGGCATCTCAAGGCCGGGATGAAGGAGAATCCAAATAGTCCCTGCAAGTAGAAACCCCAAGGGCGCAAACCCAAGCAGATCTGACAAGAGATCGAGAGGCTCCACGAGAT
This sequence comes from Pinus albicaulis, assembly GCA_034641835.2. Lineage (NCBI taxonomy): Eukaryota > Viridiplantae > Streptophyta > Pinopsida > Pinales > Pinaceae > Pinus > Pinus albicaulis. The sequence goes on along the minus strand of CM076579.1, from coordinate 692,390,306 downwards.
CTTGAAGCAGGGCAGGTGGAAAGAAGGGAGCCTAGCAGAACTGAGAGGCCCAGAGGTCAGGAGGACCTAGGGCAGAGGCAGAAATGGCCGAGAGGGCAGAGCCCAGCCACAGGCCGCGCAGAGAATTGCAACACTGAGGCGCGAGCCGTGCAGGTCCTCTTTTCTTGAGATTAGATATGTTGTTAAGAACTATATAGCATATATTTGTGACATGTTTGACGAAATGCTTGTCATGGCTAGTTGGGGTTAGGTCAAGTATTTGTATCAAAGTTTGTATTAGTATCTTTGTTCCCATGTTGTTTATCATTTTTTAAGTTTTCATGAAGTTAAGGGCGTGGGCCCGAGTCTTGGCCCCGAAAAAGTGGCACAAAATTTTGAGGTTGTTGGCACAATACTAGCCGGAAAATTCCATAGTCGCCGGCATGCCTTGTTGTGGTAGCGATTGAAGGCCTTAGTCACTTGCACAACTTATCATGGGAGTGATTGAAGGTCCCGGTCATACGACACTCTGTCTTAGAGGTTGAACACTTAAGTGAAGGGGTTGGTTAGCTCCCGAAGGTTTCAGAGTATGCGGAAGTTCATGTTGTGTGTTTTGTCAGTTCCACTTCCTTAACTGTAAATGGTGGGTTGAATCACATCATAGTAGCCTCTCGTCACATGTTTACCCCAATGAACTGGTTAACTTGGGTAAATGTGGGAGGATGTTGTTACAGAGGGTATCCGAGCATGTCACCCTTTGACCGGATGGGCAAAGCAGGTCGGGGTCATGCATACATGCCGGCTGGTATATGTTTTATATGCTTGTGGTCTATGTGCTTGTTGTGTATGCATGGTGGTGGTTATGGTTGGTAGCTTGTGTCACCATGTGAAATTTGATGGTGTTGATGTTGGATGTGTTTATCAGGTATATGTTGGTTATGCATGTGAGTGTTTATATGTTGTTACACATACATTGACATGGTGATAGCTTGCTGTGCATGAGTTCATGGAACAAAAATCTGCGCCCGATTCTCACAAAAGTGTAACCCAGCTTCACGTTTCCGCCCTTATGATTATGTTTATATATGTATTATGAAAATATGGTTGGTCTTGCAGATGCAATATCCTCCCCAGAACTATACTGAGGTTTTTTTATTATGTTATGTTTTTGGTTTTAGATGACATGGTATACTTGCAGGAAAGAGATAAGATATGACTAGAAATATGTTAGACTAAAGTTCACGAGATTCTCCCTATGGGTCGGATGAGTAGCATGGTGGTGGGAATTATTCTGACTTAGAATACACATTGAGAAGTCTTAAGGAAGAAATAAGAAGTTGCAAGGCATATAATTACAAGATCATTCAGGCACATGATAAAAAAGTAGAATTTAATGCAGTAATCCTTCAGAGTTTGTAAAAGTTGTAGAGGTAGGGACCACTTCAGGTCATCCTTGGGTAGGAGGATAGGACTAATGGGGCATATGGCAATATATTTCATGGTGGGAACATGACATATAGGGATGTCATGATTAAAGATGGCAGGATCTTGGATACTCTCGATAGGAGAGGTGATGGATACAGGTTCTATTCTAGTTCCGGTTCTAACAGACACTATGATTGTCGTCGTTATCATCCTTACAAGAGGAGTGACAGGGGAGATTTTCCGAAAGAGTTCAAGAAATAAAATCCACCTACATTTACAATAAAGGCATGGTTACTTGGGATGAAAAAATTCTTTGAGTTGCATGAGTATACAAAGACTATGATAGCCATAATAGCTATCTTCAGCCTCAAAGGTAAAGAAGACATCTAGTGGGAAGATTTGAAGCGCATTAGAGACATTAAGAAAAAAGAGTTTAGTTGGCATGAATTCAAGAGACTTTTCAGGAAGAAATATTTTTGATAAAGGTATTGCGATAGAAAATCCATGGAATTATATGAGCTAAAGATGGGATCGATGACATATGAGGAGTATTTGACCAAGTTTATGGAGTTATTTAGGTATGTACCATATCTTAAGGATGGAAAATACAAATTTTAGAGATTTTTTAGTGGATTTCCATTAGAATTTAAAGATCAGATTGATTATGATGAGTCTCGCTCACTTGAGGAGGTCATTGGGAAATTCTAGCACTGTTATGAGCAGTCAAAGCATAAGATATAATCTCGGAAAGGTTAGAAAGGGAAAGATAAAGCTAAACATATTTGGCAGTTGAAAGGAATAAGGCCTTAGAATGCAGAAGATAATGAAAATGTTTCACCTTACAAGAAGTTCAACGTAGTTATACATCGACATGGGTCATAGTCTAGAGGGAAGAAAAATAGAGGTGATGGTATAGGATGGTTGCAGTGCTGGACATGTGGTAAAGAGAATCCTAGGAGGGATTGTGTGCAGAATCAGGGTGGTAGGCCTCATATTTTTAGTGCACAGGAGACGTAAACAATTGGGGATGTTGGGCAGAGCATTCTACGGATCTATTTAGCATTTCATAATAGGCAGGAAGATCACCATGCATCTATCATTGAGATGGATGGTAACCTTTGTGATCAAGTTGTTTCTATTTTGATTGAACTTGGATCTAATTATAGTTATGGTAACCATAACTTGGTGTATAGGTGTAGTTTGAATAAAGAACTACATGCAAAATATTGATTACTACAGTTGGCTACATGTACAAAGAAGAGAGTTGATCAGTGGGTAAGAGCTTGTGCATTTGAGTTGAATGGTATGCCTACATCAACACATTTGAATTTATTTCCATTGGTATCATATAGTATGATTTTGGGTATGGATTGATTATATATTCACAATACTAAGGGGGATTGTAATGAAAAAACTATTGAGTGTTTGGATGAAAATGGAGAACATAGAGTCTTGCAGGCTAAGAAGAAATCAACATCAGTTAGAATGGTTACAACTATGCAGGAAAAATGCATTTGAAGGAAAGGGTGTGTGTTATTTGTAGTGCATATTTCCAGTGATAAAGGTAAGGAGGTTGATGATGCAAAGATATTAAGGAGGTACTCAATATTACAACAATTTTAGGATGTATTTCCAACATATATTTCAAAGTTTCCACCTCATAGAGAAGTGGAATTTTATATTGAGTTGGTACTAGGGGAAGCACTAGCATCAAAGGCACTGTACAGGATGAGAAATCCAGAGTTAGTAGATTTGAAGTTGCAGTTGAAGGAAAATTTTGATAAGGGATAAATTGGGCCAAGTGTATTGCCATGGGGCCCACCAATATTTCTTATGAAGAAAAACGATGGTACTCTCAAGTTATACATTGATTACATGAAGTTTAACAAGGTAACCATCAAGAACAGGTATCCGTTGCTAAGGATTGATGACCTGTTCGATCATTTGAAGGGAGCAACAATGTTCTAGAAGATTTATCTACGATTAGGATACCATCAGGTACGCATCAAGGAAGGGGAAATTTACAAGACAAATTTTTGGACCAGGTATGGGAATTATGAGTTTTTTGTAGTTCCATTTGGTTTGACTAATGCTCCATCTACCTTTATGTGCTTGATGAATAGTGTGTTGCATCCTTATATGGACAAGTTTGTTATTATATTCATTGATGACATCTTTATATATTCTAAGAATGAGGAAGAGCATGCCGAACAATTAGCAGCAATATTTTTATTACTAAGAGAGCATTGGTTGTATCCCAAGCTTATAAAATGCATTTTATTTTAGGCATAGGTACATTACTTGGGACATGTTTCCAAGGAAGGTGTAGCAGTGGATCTAGAAAAGAAAAGGGCTATCATGGAGTGGGAAGCTCCTAGAAATGTCGATGAGGTAAGATTATTCATGGGGATAGTAGTTTATTATAGGAGGTTGACCAGGAACTTCTCGCAGATTGCATATCCTATTACATCATTGTAGAGGCAAGGTAAGAAATTTGAATGAACATAAGACTGTATAACAAGCTTTGAGAAATTGAAGTAGTTGTTGACAAACACTCTAGTTTTGAAGATTCCAGATTTGGAAAAAGAGTTTGTGGTATCTATCAATTCTTGCAAGAGAGGGCTTCGTGGATTCCTTATGTAGGAAGGAAATGTAGTGTGCTATGAGTCATAAAAATTGAATGAACATGAGTAGAATTATCTGACACATGATCTTGATTTGGTAGTGATCATTCATGCATTGAAGATGTGGAGAGACTATCTTCTTGGCACGAGGCTTTTATTCGTGAGCGATCACAGTGGATTGATGTATATATTTTACCATTCGAATATAAATGCCAGACAAGCTATATGGTTGGCCACGATCAGTGAGTTCGACTTTCAGATCGAGCACATCACGGGTAAAGAGAATAGGGTTGTGGATGATCCTAGTAGGAGGATATAGGTGAATCATATAACGACTATGAGTTTTTATGGGATAGAATTATAGGACCAGATTTTACAGGCAGGACAACATGATGACAGGTACATGGAGCTTATGCATAGGTTACAACAGGGTACAATGAGTAGGATGTGAACTATCATCTTACAATAGATGATTTGATCAGATTTAGGGACAAGATATATGTGCCAGACAACAATGAGCTCAAGAAAGAATACTATCTTGTGAGAATTTCATGAAAAACCGTATTCAGGTAACCCAGGATACCAAAATACATTGATAACAATGAATAAGTTTTATCATTGTTCGAATATGAAAAAGGGCATGGTAGATTTTGTGGCTAGATGTTTGGATTGTCAATAGGTAATGTAAGCATCCAGGTGGAATAATATAGATGATTTTGATTCTAGAGTGGAATTGGCAGGTCATTTCCATGGAATTCATCACAAATTGTCTGAGGACATATAGATAACATGATTCTATCATGGCTATGGTAGACAGGTTGAAAAAGGTAGCACACTTAATTCCAGTAAAATCTATGTATTCAGGTTGGGATGTGGCATAGGTCTTCATTAGAGATGTACTGAGGTTGCATGGTGTTCCAAGGAATATTGTGTCATGCATGGATGATAAGTTCACTTCTAGATTTTAGAAAGATTTTTTTGCAAGTTTGGGCACAAGGTTGGCCTTCAACACAACTTATCATCTGCAAAGAGATGCTCAACAAGATATTGGAAGAAATGTTGAGGATGAATCTTATGCATCAACAGAGGAGATGGGAGGAGTAACTTCCATTGGTTGAGTTTGCTTACAACAATGGGTAACAAGAGTCATTGACGATGAGTCCATTTGAGGCATTATATGGGGTGGATTTGTAATACTCCCAACAGTTGGAGTGTTCCAGTGAGTAGGGCATTGATAGGACTAGATATGTTGGAAGAGATGGAATAAGAAATGTAAGTTATCAAGAATACTTTAAAGGAATTAGAGGACAAACATAAAATTTATGCATATCAATACATGATGTTTAAGGAGTTTCGACTTGGGAAACATGTGTACTTGCGCATCAATCCCAAGAAGAGATGCTTGTGGATTGGATCATGTGCCAAGATGGCACCTCAGTTTTGTGGACCTTTCAAGATTCTTGAAAGGATTGGACCAGTAGCCTATCGACTTGCACTGCCTTTGACAGTGAAACTCCATGATGTTTTCCATGTGTCATTTCTTAAGAAGTATGTTAAATATGTTGATCATGTGATTGACTGGTCTGTATTACAAGTGGAACTAGAAGGATATTTCCAGTCGAAACCGCAGTGTATTTTACAGAGAAATATGATCATGCTTCGGAATCGAGCAATCGAGCAGGTTAAAATGTAGTGGAAGCAATTTGGGCCTGATGAAGATACATGGGAGATGGTGGATCAAATGCGGGACATGTATCCTTCTATTCTTTCTGGTTGAGAGAATTTTTTTGGTGTATTTTTTCGTGTGATGTTTTCATATATGTATATATGTATGTGGATGAAAATACTTCCATGAGTTGTGTTATAAATATCCAATAAGTGGTATAGGCATCATGTCATTATGGTTGTCATCTTGTTATGTTTTCATGTTGGTTTTCTTCTTAACAGGTGTTGTAGTACTCAACAACACCCCATTTATTTTTATTTTTAATTATATAATACATAATTTGGACCCTTCTTTTCATGTTAATAAAAAATTTAGCTTTCAATAAAATGAGATACTTTAAAATTTGTTATTAAATATCTAAGTATTTAAAATTTCCCTTATCAGAACTCAAATATCGCAAGTTTCAACTCTTACAATGTTACAATACACCAATACCTCGATAGGCCTTTTTATTATTAAATTAATCTATTATCGAAATATTATTATCATAATTATAACATATTATAACTTTCATTTCAAGATATTACGATAAAATCATTGCCGATAATATTTCCCCGATGATTTATTTAAGAAAGGGATTTTAACTTAAGTGAAACTTTAATATAAAAGAAAATTATAAGAAGCCACTGGCCCCACAAATTTCCACCTGGCATATCGGACCTTTGAATATCGTAACTTTGTAAGTGTGCCATTAATGAAACCATTGATAGCTATTTGCTTCAATAGTTTTCTCTGGATGCATTTATCACTGATACTTCACACCATCCACTTTCGATAGTTCTATCACTGACATTCACTTGCTTCTATCAGAAATTTATATCGGGAGAACACCATTTGAAACTTCCGATATTTTTATCGCCCATATAAAACCTCAAATATCAATTCTTGCCTTTCTGTCATTATCATTACAATCAGGTTTTTTCTTTTATCGGAAATGCATTATATCGTAAGTTTTAAAAGACACTTTAGTGAATTCTTCCGATATCTTCTTCCAATACGTTGATTTGTCATGCCCATGTAAACTCACACTTCCACATTTAATGATATATAGTGGTTAATTTATGTCTTCGATAACATAATCATTCTCAATCACGTTGCTTTGATTCTATCAAAATCTGCATTAAAGCGAGTGAAAGTAGTTATTATAAAACATGATTCTCACTTAATTGTTTGATTTATGTTTATTGATTATCCTTGCGCTCTATTGGAGGCTAGTCCCGACCACAATAGCAGTGAGGAAATATATAAATATAATAAAGGGAAGAATAAAGTTGCAACACAATAGTCACATGCTGCTCCCACAATTGAAATTGCTGAGGAAAAGAAAGAAATTACATGATTATTCTCTGATACAGTTTGTACTAAATATTGAGGGAATTACTCATGGGAAGCCACGTATACGTACTTAGAAAAGGAATAACATGTTTTTACTAAGAGGAAAATAACAAATAATGATTCTGATCTAGTTTCCAATGCCACTTACATGGATTTGGCCAATTCTTTCCTACACAGAATTGCATCCAGAACGAAATTTATTCCTTACACAGAGATGATTTGATGGGTCATTGAGAATTTAAGAATTGCCAATAAAATGTTTGTAACTACAAATAATACAATTATTGGTTCCTTTTCAGGAGAATATTTGACAAGAATGTATAAATTACCCAACCCGCAGGCCAAGTATGATAAGAAATTTGTTGAAGCCTTCATGAAGGAACATGACCATGCATTAGAACCAATCAGATAATGGAGGAGAGACTTGTCGAACAAAAATAAGTAGGAAGAATCAGGAAAGTAATTTGTTGATTCCCTTGCTGCTCCCTTTTTTCAAGCATTTGCAATGATTTTTCTGGTTTTTGGTTTACCCAATACTCAAAAGTTTAATGATCAGTGGACGCCACTTATTGATGCGGCTCTAGAGGGTTTTATAATGAATTGGGGAAATATAATTTCATCTTAGATAGCCACACGTATTCTGTCTTTTAGAAGCAAGCATAAGGCATTTGAGAATGTAGTTCCTACATAATGGACACCCTATGCTTTTCTATGGAATTTCCCTCTATGGGTTTGAAATGGACTATAGAAGACCCAAATTCAATTCATGTTTACCATGATCTCCTTTGGGATACAAAATACCTATCTCATTTCTATACAATCTGCCATAGATTTATTTTTCCCATTCATTTTATTATCTTTGGTAAATATTCCCCTCGGTTATCCCCACAAGCTCAAACTGATTTACTCCGAATAGGGAACTAGTTTGGAGAATAATCATTTACCTATATCTGAGTATTTGGAAGTCTAGCCAATCCTCATATTTTACTTTTATTTGTTCTTTAAAAGATCCTAGCTAGATAAATTTCTCATAAGGCTGTAGGAAATTATATTTCTCAAGTATTGAAATAATCTAATAAGAAGATGTGGCCTTCTTTTCCTCTCTAGTGTGGTATATTTTCCATTGATAATTATAAGCATGTTCCTCTGGAAATTAAGGTAATCTAAGAACTTGGTTTTCCTACCATCCCTAATAGACAGTATGATCCTAATCAAACTGCTAAGAAGGTTACAACAACATCAAGTATTAGATAGTTCATCCACGAGCCAGACATATTTGATGATTTGTTTGAAAAGGCTCCTACATATTCAATGGTTATAAAACAAGAAGAAAAAAATATATCTCCACAAAAAATGGTCCATTTCAGAAAATATAGAGCTTATAGATTACAAATTGTACCTCTAGATTCATTGAGGATTTCTCCTGAAGAAATATTTCCTATTGATAAAGTAGTGGTTGATCCTACATAATATATTTAAGCTTCTCAGCCAAAAGAAGAAATTGCCTCTTCTTCTTCCCAAGCCGAGGATTCTATACTTGATACAAGGATAGAAGAAACATGGGAGTGATACAATCAAGCTTTAAATACTGGTGAAATTCAAACAAGAAGTACTCCATTACAAGAGAAAGCTCACAACACTTCTAAGAGCTCTGAGAAAATTGCAGTGAAAGATCCTAAAAAGCTTCATGAAGAAAAATACATTGAAATTATATCGGCCTTTCCAACATCTGAAGTTGTATTAAAAGTTGAATAAACTCCCCCACTGGATATATTTTATAGCCCTCAACAAAAGGATGTGGTGAAAAAAGTGAGGAATAAAAGGAAGATAGATCAGTCTCAGGCTTTGATACCTGGAGATACATCTTTTCAGGTACTATGGAAAGGTTCAAAGACTACTGCTACAAAAGAATTGGGTAGACTTACCCAATTCATAGGTGATTATGCCTTTGTGACAGTGGAAAAAGTTGTAGAAGTCCAATAACCCTTGAAAGAAAAGGAAGAAAATATTTTATAGTTGGAACAGAATCTTGAAATTGAAAAGCAAAAGATTTTCGATCAATGGAAGGAAAAATTGTTGAAATGCAGAACAATTTTAATGCCCTCAAAGTTCAATATGACACTAATTTGCAGGCTTGAGACATGCAGATACAAGAATAAAAAAGCAATATTGAACAGTTATCCACCAATCCTGAATTGAATGAATTTAAGAAAGAAGCAAAAGAGTTAAATACTCTACTTGATCAACAAGTTATCATCTGCCAAAAGATGACAACTATCAATGACCTTTGTAGTGCAACCAATTCTATGATTGACGAGCTTAATGATAACAAGAATTACTTTGATGATGTTGAAGACAAAATTTCCAACTTTCTAACTTGGCAAGACAGTGCATAAGTAATATTACCTAATCTTTCAAGAATTGGAGAATCACATAAAGAGATTGTTTTCAGGGAGTGAGACATTCATCTCAAACAAACGGAAGTGACAATATTCCAAGAGAGAGACATTTCAAATAATCTAATTGAATCAATTAATGATTATTTGTTTTAAGAAAACCATATCTCCAGCTGTCCCGAGAGAACAATTCCAGAAATTAAACCACTTACTAGAACGTGGTAGGAGGAATCCAATAAACATGCAAAAACTATAGAGAAACTTGCTAAAATAATTTTGGATAGTTACTTGCATTTTCTAGTCAAACCATAGAGTTAATGGTTAATTCTACATTTCCTAACTAGTACCACCACTCAAATGCTGCCAGCATTAGGGGACGTCGTTTTATCAGTCAAACACAAATTCCACCGAAGGCTCTGCCATAAGTTAAGAACATGACAAATATCTATGAGTTGCAACAACGAATGGGAGAAAAATATTCTTCACAGGACTAGATAATTTGTTACAACAAATTCTAAAAATATCTCTGTTGTTTATTTTAGAGTTGTTTGTTGAAACCACTTTTAAGTTGTTATTTTATTTTCTTTATTTGCATTTCATTGTAATACTGTAAATCCCCTTCATTTTGTAAGGGAAAGGGTTCTGAATTTTGGAAAGAAGGATTCTACTTACACTACTGTAACTTAAGGTCTCTTAATAGAAAGTTGAACCATTTCCATTTCTCTAATGAGTAGAGGCGATTATCAGGTACTACTATCTATTTATTATTGCCTTGTTTAAGAGTTGAATGGTAATTTGATTTTTTTTATCATATATTTGTAACAACAATCGTACATTTTCATTATTGATATGTTTGATTGGAATTATATATTGTATGCATAAACAACGAAATATCATATTTATGTGAAAAATTTATCAGCTAATTTAACTAAATATTTAATCAAATTAGTTATCATTATTATTTTAATATCATAACTACATGGTAATCTATATTGTCATGTTATTTATGAAATCATTTAAATCACATATATACATATAAGCTTTCCTGAGATAGATATTAAATTTAGATAGATGTTATTATTTAGTTTTAATCACATTATTGCATTATCATTATATCCCACTCTTTTCTTATGATTTCATTTGAAGGGAAATTGGTCCCATAATATCCACTGGGAGCCACCAATCCAAATGGAAAAGGATCTGCTCTAAGTTCCTAACTAGATGGTTTACCTCCAATGTTGAGGCAGACATTTCGAGCCTTCAATAGTAGGTTTATCATTTTAAATACTGCAACGAGCTAAGCTATAAAGTTACATGGGAAATATATTTTTCTTTTTGGCAGTCTTGTTGGTTCTAGGTATCATTGAACACCAAGGATGGTGTTCCCCCAACGGGGAGGGTTTTGTAACAACCGTCATAAAAAAATCATGTAAATAAATTTAATAAAGGTAAAATAAGATCAAGGTCATCGGACACGTATTCCAAGTTGAAAGTTGGGAAAAACATCATAGTGTGGGTGTTCATTTGGTTTATCATAGCTAAGGGAAATTGAAAAAGGTATTTTTGGAAATTTATTTATGAAAATAATGGAAATTAGGAGAAAATGAAGGTTAAATAATAGAAAATTGAAGAAAATAGAGGCCTCATTGATAAAAAGGCTTATAAGGATCAACTGGTACCTTTTGTCAGTTCATTTTTGGAGCTCTCTCTGTTTTCTCTCTCTCTCTCACTCTTGGAAACTTAGAGAATTATTAGAGCACTCTTGTATTGGATCAAGGAAAGAAAATGAAGGAGAAAGAAGGAAAAAGGAAGAAAATATCAAGAAATAAAGATTAGGATCAGGCCATTGCAATGGGATTACTTGTAGGTATCGATTTGCATATGTGATTTCCTTATTAGATTTGGCATGCATGTGTGTATTTGGTTCTATTGTTTTCATTGGCATGGGTTTTACTAGGTGTGACAATGTTCTTCAGCCTTGCCTTTCCATTTGTGGATAGCCATGCTATGATGGGTTCTGCTTTATTTGGTTAAGTTGGATTACCAAATGGTTTAAAAATTGAGTGGGGTGGCCTATGAAAGAAAGAACATAAGGCCTAGGAATCCTTGGAAAAGAGAAGGTGGGATTATGGTAAAGCCAAATTTTGTGTACCTTGTTAGGCCTAGGAATCCTTGACAAGTGAATGGTGAGATATGCGGCAAAGCCTAGAGGTGTGTGTCCTCAATAAGGTCTAGGAATCCTCGATCTATGAATGGTAGGATATACGGTAAATCCTGGAGGGTAAAGTCTTGATTAGACCTAGGAATCCTCGACCGGTGAATGGAAGGATCTACGGTAAATCCTAGAGACTAGGAGGCAGAAAGATTCCTCAGGGTGTAGGTGGAGAAATTCGATGGCATCCATGCTTCTTTAGGACCTAGTGTTTTGGTGGGGATTGCAGTAAATTCTGAGGAAACCTAGATTGGTTTGGTTTTGAGTCCCACATTCATGCTTGAAATATGGCATGGGGGTGATTGACTGAAAGAAATATTTGGTTCAACCCTATCTTTGGTTGGGTGGTTTGTGGAAGTCCCAGAGCTAGCTGGCTTTTGCATTCATTAATAAGAGATATTTCTCCTTAGTATTTGAATTGTAAATGTATTGGTCCTTATGTGGTTTTTATGGTTGTTATATCCTTTTTATTTATGCTGTTTGTGAGTATATTTTATGACAAACTTCATGTATGGATTTCAACATGTTTTGATTAGAAAATGAATGTACAATGAATATATGACCTAGTAGATGATAATGCATATATTGTGATATGAAAACAACGCTTCTTACGAATCTCACATAAGTATGAGACCTTTATGCTTAGATCTATTTTTATGAGCTGTAGATTACATATTTGTGACATGTTTTATGAAATTCCTTTCATGCATAGTACGGGTAAGACAAAGTACTTGCACCAGTGATTTCATTACTAGCTTTTTTCCATTGTTATTATTTATTTCTGAAGGTTTCATGAAGTTTTGAGTAGTGTCTTGAGACCTGGCCCTAAAAAAGTGGCTCACAATTTGGTGTCACTGGCACATAACCGCCTGAAAAAGTCCATAGTCATTAGCATGCCTTAATGTGGGAGAGAATGGAAAGCCTCAATCACAAGCATTGCTTATCATGGGAGTGGATTAGGGTCGATATCAATGAAAGGTAAATTTTTCTCAAGGGTTTGCCACCTAAAAGGGTTGGTTGGCTCCTGAAGGTTCTGTAGCATATGTGGAAGGTCAATTTGGTTTCGTTATGTCAGTTCCACTTCCTTAATTGTACGTGGGGAGTTGAATCACATCCTAGTAGATTCTCATCACATGTTTACCCTAGTGGATCGGTTAGCTTGGGTAAATGTGGGAGGAGGGTGTTACAGTGAGAGACTTTCTTGTGTATGTAATATATTTCATATTTGTGTGATTGGTAATTATGTGTGAATTCATTACCTATGTGTGTAACCCTATTTTTACACGTGAGGGTGTCACTTATGTGGGTATGTGGTTTAAGTTCAAATGTACCAGTTATATCTGAAATGTTGCTTACATACACACATATGTGATGATCGTGCACATGATAAATGCACACACAAACACATACACAATGTGCTTACACACACATTAGTAATTTTCTTACATGCAAGTGACACACTATAGTATATAAGTGATGCAATAAAAAATTTAAGTATCACTAATCTATTGGTCTAGTGAGCAACAGTCACGTGCATAAGTAATACACTCACACTAACATGAAAATGCAGTTATATGCATCAAACAAATGTGAGTGTGTAACTTGTTTGTTTTTTAGTGCATTACTTATGTGGTTGTGTGGGTTGATGCATAAGTGTGGATGTGTTTCTTATGTGTGTGACTATGTTGGTTAAGTGTATTATATCAATTATGAATTATGCGAATTTTGAGGTCTAAAATGGGCCTCTTGGGTAAATTATAAAATAATAGTGGAAATAATAGAATAAGAGTAGATTACATCTTCAAATTTTAGAGGGAAAAATGAAAAAAAAAAATTCAACATGTATTTTCAACTTATCTCCTTATGTGTGTACTCAAATTTCGAGTGGGAACACTCGTTGGATGTAAAATTTGATTCCTCGACCAAGGAGTACCTATGTTGCATAATTTCGATGGACTCTACTACATGAAAAATGATAAATACATTAAAAACATGATTGCAATCACGTTTCTTTTATGTATTTCTGATTTTGTGTGAAGCAGGGTCCATCGAAAATATGAAACATGGGTACTCCTTGGATGAGTAATTAAATTTTGCATCCAACGAGTACTCCCACTTGAAATTTGAGTAAAACCTTAGGGAGATAAGTTCAAAATGCAAGTTGAAATTTTTTTTCTATTATTTTATTATTTTTTAATCTTTTTAATTTTTTACCCGAAAAATGGTGAATCATCCCCCATGGTTGAAATCATCATCTTGAATCCTATTGGTTCTTGTAAAGTTTATTTTTGTTTTACGTTTTTCTTAGGAGGCCCATTTTAGACCTCAAAAGTTCTCTAATGTGTATAAGTGTGTTTCTCATACATGTGAGTGTATTGATTATGAGTGAGTGTGTTGCTTTTGCAAGTGTCAAAATTATCAAAACCTGTAGGTGTGTTAGTGTGTTGCTTATGTATGAGGGATTCACTTATGTGTGTGAGTGTGTCACTTATGTGTGAAGTTTTCACTTATGTGTGTGATTTTTTGACATATATGTGTGTGTACACATTGATTGTGTGCATGAGTACTTTATTTGTGCCTATAGGTGTGCCACATATATGTTATTGTGAGGGTTTCACATATGCACGAGTGTGTTTATTTTGGATATTAGTGTGTCATAATTGCGTGTCAGTACATAAAGTTAGGTTTTTATCTTATATGTGAATGATGGAACACTTATGTTAGGTGCATGTGTGTGTTGCATATTTTTGGTGCATTGTTTATGTACATGTGTGTATCACTTATGTTTGGTGCATCACTTATGCACCCATACATGTTCCTTACATTAGGTTCATCGTTTATGTGTGTGAATATGTTTCTTATGTTAGGTGCACATTTTTTGTATGAGAATGGCACATATTCCATGAGTGCGTTACTCAATTTAGGTGCATGAGTTTGTTTCATATCAGAGTAGAATGCTCTCTTCCTATCCCTATATTTAGACATATAAAAAAATTGACCATGAGAATTTTCAGGCTAATCTACAGACATAGACTAGGAAATAATATTTATATCAATCCATGTGTTCATAAACTTAGAAACACATTAAAATATGTAGGGATATAGGCTAGATTTTCCATCACTTCTAGGAAAAAGTACTAAATTCAGCTAGCAAAAGTTAAGGTGTAAAATTGTAAAAGAGTAAGTTAAAGAAGCATGAAACAAAACTTTTAAAAGTAAACTTACTCTAAACACATTACTTGGAAATTAATAAAAACATATTTGAAATCCATTGGATGATTGGGCATGCACTAAATTCCCAAAGCACAGGTCGACTCATAGTCTTTACACAATCATGTTCAATAGATTTGCAAAATTTCATGTTGAAATAAAATTCTTGTAAATGACAGGAATTAGAAATAGTGCTTCAAGAGGTTTGGTTTGGTGGATTGGTAATGCATTACGGCCTTTTCTACTAGTGAGAGTAAACAAACACTACATTAGTGTTTTATTCACTTATGGAATTTCTAAAGAGAATAGGAATTTGCCCATTTGTGGGTTTCAAGGAAAAACACCCATGCTTTAATTTTTTGCTAGTTGTCTTGCAAGTATTCCAACAAATGAGAACTTGCAAAATTTTTGACTTTTTGGTAATTTTCTCATTAGATAATGCATTACGGCCTTTTCTACTAGTGAGAGTAAACAAACACTACATTAGTGTTTTATTCACTTATGGAATTTCTAAAGAGAATAGGAATTTTTCCATTTGTGGGTTTCAAGGAAAAACACCCATGCTCTAATTTTTTGCTAGTTGTCTTGCAAGTATTCCAACAAATGAGAACTTGAAATTTTTTTGACTTTTTGGTAATTTTCTCGTTAGAACTTTCTTTAACGCACAATTTTTTGTCAAAAATTCATTCTTTAATATAGAATGACGAAAATAGACTTTTGATGTATTTTTTAATTAAAATAAGGATAAAGTAAAAAAAATTAGTTGTACAGTAGATTTATTATGCCATATTTGGGGTTTAGGCTAAGAAAAAAATGGTCATCAAAATTGCACCCAATAGGAATAGCCAATGGAAGCAACAAGGGTGTTAAACAAAGTGGCAAAGGAAAGATGACATGGATCTCAAGCTTTCCGAGAGAGAGTTTTTTTTTCCCTAATCACATTCTTTCTAGAATTTAGGATTTCACTTCTACCACCAAAATTGAAGTTTCACGCAAGAAGGAAAAGGATATTATATCAAGGTGGTTTTGGAGTTCATTTGGTTACAATAATTTTTATCATGGTGTTGTTTCTAAGTCCTTATTTATATTGACATAAGAAAATAATCTTTACTCTTTATTTTATCTTATGCTTGAGGTATTAAATGCCTATTCTTCTTGTTGTATTTTATTTCTTTTATAGGTTACAGTAAGGATTTGTTTTTCTATTGTACAATCTTTTTCTTTTTTATTTTGTTTTTTTCTTAGGCTACACAACTAATAAGTATGAATTTTAGTATTTCTTAGTAATAAAGCACCAACATAATATAATTATTATTAAAGGGATTTTCAATTTCATGAAGTAATTTGTAGATGTTAGCAAGAAAAGTACTTACAAGTATGTGAGAAGGCCTAGAATTTTCTTGGACGCAAATAATTGAACCATGTGACAACTTAATCATCCACCATGCCATTAATTTTGAAATAATAAATGACATCACGGATGATATTTTCCAACCAAATATCATCATTTTTTTGGATGAGACCATAAAAAATTTAAGGAAATTAGACATGTGAAGGCGTATGGAGTGCCCTGCAATAGTGGAAATTTTGATATACATGAATGTTTTCCATAAAAAAAATTGGATAAGAATATTTGGAATGAAAATATATTAAATTTCAAGTTGTAAATCCTTCTATGTACATGATTCTTGGAAATATTTCATATCCCATGTTCTTTGAGTTGAACGAGTTACTTCATAGACATAAATTTAAAATTCAATTTCATTTATAGTTTTCTAGTATGGCACTTTAGAAGGATTTCACTCCTTATAATATATAACACATAATTTTCCGAATCGACTTGATGCTTGTTTAATTCAATTTAAATTATTTGACCCTACCAAAACCCTGGACAAATTTTAAACCTTTTTCCCCTTACATTGGTATTAAGACTTCAATGCGTTATCAACAAATTGAACTTGATTGGCTGCTCATCAAACAACTCAGTGTAACTATTTCAAACCACTTCTAACTGAAGATTAGCCTCTTCAGTTTGAGAGGGCTCTCTCAAAGGGGTTTATGATTTTGAATAATGATAGAACTAGATGGATAACTCTATAGAAATTTTAACTTGTTTTGTATGATTGCAGGTTGAAAAATTCAAGCTTACTACCATTGGGCTTATGGAGTCAACAATCAGTATTTTCAGTGACAGTGTTTCTTCACATGGAAGCTAAGGAAGATACAGGTTTTTAATAGAGGCAACTCACATGCACAACATAGGAAAATAGAATCATTTCACCACTAAAGGAAGTCAGAGCATAATATTATAAATTATGAGTAATTAGAGATGAAATATACTGCAAGTGATAAAACATAGGATAAAGATTAATAAGAGACAAAAAACATCATGATAATCTCAGGTCTGGAAAGAAGAATGTCACTTTGTATTACTGATAATGGTAAAAAACATACAAGAAACAATTTGGTGCAAATGATCTCCAACCCCTTGCTTCTTCGATGTTTTGTCTATAAATACACATTCTTTACAATATGGATGATCTGCCTGGTGGCTAGATCCTTGAATTATCCTATGATACCTTTCATAACTGAAATCAATAACTTACAACAGAAAACTGACAGCTACCTTTTAAAGAAACCAACTCCTAATAGGACTCTATCTCCTATTTATTACATTCCTCTATCCTATCTGTGAAAAATTTACATGATGGTTACAAAATGAATATCACATTCTTGAAGGACACATGACCAAATTCACCACCACTTTACATATTTAAAGCACCCTTATATCTGTGGAACATAACCTTGCCTTTTAGGAATGGATGACCTTCATCTTCAATGCTATTTTGACTGATGACTTGGCTGAATGGAAATCCCTTTGTCATAAATATCTGCTAATAAGGTCCTCTAAAATGCTGGAGGTCTCTAGATGGAAAAAACTACTCTTAAGATGCTCAAAATCCTTTAACAATTTCTTGCTATGAAAACAGGACAATTTGATAGCAAGTTTTAGTAGCGTGGGAAAAATGGCTTTTCCATCCATCTTCTTCACTTGTTTGCTGTCCCATCATCTTCATCATGTCATGACACCTTACCATCATGGATCCCTCTCCTTAAGACATGCCAAAAGTGAATTTAAATACAAAAAGGCACCTACAGGTTTTTTCGTAGCATATTTTTGGCTTCAAGCCTGAGGTACAATACAAAATTGTGCAAAAAACTAGAAATTTCTCCTTTAGAATTATCTTCAAAAACTGACCTCCAGTTGCAAAATTTGGGTTCTCTGCATGTTATGAACATCTTAAGGCATATTCCATCTAAAATTCTTATTCCTGTGGTGTTTCCTCCTCATTTACAATCAATTGACTTATAGTATCTTCTACCACTGTCATCTTCAAACCTTTATTTTCCAATTCTTCATGAATCAAGTCCAATTGTTCTTGAAGATCTTGCACTTTACCTTTAATGCCCTGTTCTTGGATTGCAAGTGCAATTTGACCCTTTTGATGTGCTTGACCTCTCCTCTTAGTGGCTAATTCCACTTTATCAACTTTTCTGTATTGTCCAAGGTCTTTGAAACACTTGTGACTTGATCTTCCCAAATTTTCCTCATTTGTTCAAACTGAACCTTTTCAGCTCTATGCTTCTTTGCCTCTTTCTTCAAAACTGATATCTCTTCACCTGCCACCTTCAACACCCTTTTAAGGGTTTCGATTTCTGATTTATCACTAATTTTCTCTTTACCCTTCCTTTGTTTGATAACCAACTCTTATTTTTCACGTGAAGAGAGATCTATGATGCTTGGTGGTTGGGTAGTTTCAATGATCTTTTTAGTCTCTTTGCTACTTTCTATAACCTTCCTTGCATGTCTGGTTATTGGCTTCCTAGGCTGAAAAATGAAACTAGCATCATCATCTACAAACTCTAACTTTTTAGTTGTCTTACCTTTCTTCATATTTCTTCCTCCATCTTGAATATCTTTAGCTTGCACAATGGGTGATTCTTCAATGTAAATTTCATGCAAGATGTCCTCTAAGTTTCCTTTAGCCATTGTTTGGTTCCTAGTAACTCTCTTGCTGCCTTGTTTGCTGACTGTTTTCTTTTGTTTTGCAGGTGATGCTTTAGATGTGTCAATATTTTGTAAAGGCTCTGCCTCCATGCTCACTGGTTCTGGAGGAGATGATCTATTCCCTTCTTCAACTTCCTCTGCTACAGTTGGTGATGAAATGTTTCTAGGTTTGGAGGTTCTCGTAGGAGTGACAACATCAATCTCAAAACCACTCATGAACAGAAAGGAAATCCAATATCTATCTAGTCTCTTTAATTCCTCTAACACCAATAGCTTAATCAAACCATGATGAGAAAGAAAAGTTTCATTGCCTTCTGTTTTAATTTTAACCTTACCTAACATTTTACCTAGACTTCTATATAAATAAAAGGGCAATTCAAGTGACCTCTTACCCACAAAATGCAGAAGAAGCCTAAGGTGGTAGGAGTATACCATGTGAAACCTTCCTTCACAGGTAAAATACTTCTAAATGATCATCAACAGCTTTGAATAGTTGTCCTTCATGAAACTCCTAGGGATAGCATTTGTCAGATCAATTTCACTATGCTCTAGTTTGATGAACTCTTTGCAATCCTACATTGTGAACTTGATGCTTTTAAATCACTGTTCCCCCCCTCTAGGGATTCCTGTTGGTATTGAAATGTTGTCTGGTGTCACTGTTAGGTTCAAAATTCCCACTTTTGAAGAATTTCCTGTGAAACTATCAGCAAAATCCTTGGAAACCTGTAGATGACAACCCTGCAGCCTTTGATAGAATTGAAAGCAACCTATTCTTCTAAAACTATCCATCGAAGTTGGGTCTTCATTGAGAAAATTCATGTCCATGGGCTCATACCTATGGCAGTGACCACCTTTATTTTTTTTCTTCCTTTCAACCATGGGTGGTTGTATATCTTTTCAGCCTCGCTTGCTTGATGACACCTTCAACCTTTAAATCTTCTAGCAACCTACTTGGCTCGATGAAGCAGCTCTCCAGAAATCCAATTACATGCAAAGATAAAGCAGAGTATGCCAAAAATACTAATTGGGTAAGGTTTTATGGTTTAAATGACAACTCATGCATTAATCATGACACATGCATACTAAAAAGGGTAATGATGACCTCAAACATGGATTTGTACCTTTGAATCAACCATAACAGACTCGAATGGCCTCCACCCTAACTCCTCCTATCATGGAATGACACGTCATATAGGGTTTGACAAGACAGGAAAGAAAATATTTTTTTGTAGCATGATTAGTTTAATTTCTGATGGTTTCACTACAAAACTATTAGGCAATTTTGTAGTGAAAACTACTATTTTGTTGTATAAAACGCTACGAAAAGTTGAAAAACTGGCTTAATCGCCCTTTTTGAATTTAAATGCTTAGGGAATGAAAACTGACACCATATGATGATTGATGGGACATGACATGACCTAAATGGAGGTGGTCTTAAACCTTAGTATAGGTTAAACATGTAAAAAAAAATGAAATTTTCCTATACCAACTTGAAAGGCTTAAGGAGACCTTATCCTTTTGATAAATGAACTGTATGACCATGTCAAGTAATGTTTCACAATATTATAAGTGATAACACAATACATGCCCATTTTCAAGTAAAAAGCATCTTTGAACTCTTCAAGAATCCAAAAATTGTCATTTGCACATGGAATTATTTGAATTCAACATGTCTCACTTAACCTAACATTAGGTCTATGACGGATGTTGTCAAACTTGAGAGTATAAGGAATCGAATTCATGTGGCTACCCAAACATAAAAAAATATTAGGATCCAATTTAATAAGGAATTAGGTCCATGTAAGCATTTTTCCTAAAAAGGGACAAAATAATATGAATTACACATATCATTGCACCATATATTAGAACCTATAGTAGGAGCATATCCTAAGATTCCATTCTTGGAGACAATAATTCCGTTTGGAAGATAGTTGGTGCATGCACATGTTAGGTCAATAATGATAATTTCATCATCTTTATGTAGGCATGTTCAACTCGTCATATAAGCCTTTATCAATGGTCCTCATTACCCTTTCCCCATGAGCCCATTCCCCTTGCACACCTAAAATGATATTAAAAAAAAAAAAAATTATCTAGGGTTATGTTTATAGAAATTTATTTGCATTACATAAAACATAAGCATTTCAATTCACTTGTTTAGGATTTAGGAAAAATATTTATAAAGACTACTTCAATTCTTCATCATGATAGGATCCTATCAGTTTATATGTATTACCACCTTGCACTAATGGCAGTGAAAATTGAAATTTAATGTATCTATTATCCTTAATTTCCCAAATCCAATGCCATCATTCTCTCAACCTAAACATTAATGAATTCTATTTTATTGGCTCATCAAATCACAACCTTGTCAACATCATTTGCATGATGTGTCCCTTCTATAAATTGGAATGCGCACACATAATTCCCTCACTTTTCCATATCAATGAACATCCCATATCTTAATCAAATCGAATACATAATTTATAGAAGAAAATATCTCTTTATAGGTACTGAGTCCATTTTAACAATTCTAAAGTTCTAAAAACATGGAGCATGAAATTGTCCCATCAAAATTGGGTCCATGGGAAGGTCGTGCAATTCTTGAAGGCATAAATTGATGAGATACCTCAGACTCACAAACCCCAAAATAGAATATAGCTTGATTTCTTGTCAAGTTTATGTATCGAAAGGGCATAAAATCCAATATTTCCCCCATGATGTGATACCAAAAATTGAACTATAAGTTATCAAGGGAAATTTCAATTTCAAAATTCTATGCTCATTTCTTTGGTGCTCATCATGCTAGTTGTGAAGTTGTAATTTTCAAAATCAACACATGCCCTTTTGGTCCTTTCACTTGTATTATCACTACCACATGGAGGCTCATATGGATCATGCATAATAAGATGATATCAAATGGATATGGAAATTAACATAATTTCATGTCAAACTTATTCACTTATTAATATAAACGTCTCTTTATTGACATGTTGTGCTTGTGCTCATGCTGGTGTGTGCTAATGCATTTGTTTGTAATTGAAGCTAAATACAAATATAAGTCGCTTTGAAAATATATATATCTTCATTTGTAGGCTCTTAGAAAAAGGGTGAATTTTGTAGCTATTAATACATCTCTACTTCAATTCATATCTAATGTTGGATGGTGTTTCTTATTAGTTTTGATTAGTAGCTTATAAATAGAAATGAAATACTTTCTAAGTGTAATTAAATAAATAAGAAATATAAAAATCAATTTAGTAATTCCATGGGTGACGTTGATTAATTCCATGGGTGTCTACTATATAGGGAAACCTATTATTATGAGATATTCAAATATGTGATGCAAGATGATTATTTAAATTAACCCCCTTGATATATATAAGAGAGGAGGAGGGTTATAAGGCATCCTATAATAATAGTTATCATATATCACTATAATTAATATAATTATAGTTAATGAGAGATAGCAATAAGGGCTAAACATGATCCTTCCATTCAAACAAGCATTTTCATGAACATTTATTAGTTAAAAATGCTATGTATCAAAAAATCATATTCCCAAATTGCATCTTCTATTAACTTCTTGAACTTATTTATATACTCAATAATTTTTGTAGTTGCTAGTTTATAGACCTATGTTTCATTGACCTTTGTATGTTCTAATTGTATTTTTCACATATTTTAAGAAATATAATAGAATAATTTGAAATTAAAACATGTCATCAATTATCTTATTTAAACATGAAACAACATAGATGTGATGACTATGTGAATAAGGAGGAAACTCCCACTTGAAATCCATACCCACAATCCTTAGCAACACCTTATAGGTACCTTGGTACTTGGGTGTTAATTTATTTTCCTTATTTTTCACTTTAGGGAAATATATTTGTATATTTGCAACATACAAATACATAAACCCCCACTACAAAGTGTCTTTCATTGTAATGTTGACCTATCTATTGTTTCATTATATTTTGTGTAGTATAACCAAGTAGTCCTTCAATAGAAGGTGAACAACTTCTTGTTGTTAGATTTGATCCTTTTGCATGAAGAATAGAAGGAAGTGTTGTGCCATCGTTCTTTCAAATGTAACAAATTGAAAAATTGTGACTTCAAATCATGTGCACAATGCATTTATTATTCTTCCAAGAATTTATTAGAAATCTCAATATTCCCATTAGATTCGGGATGATAAAAAAGAGCTATTATCTAGTTGAGTATAAAAACATGAAAACAATAAATCCAGTAACTACTAGTGAAAATTGGATCTTTATCACTTAAAATAATTCTATGCTTGAGATGTAGGTAATGAATTATTTCCACGTATTCTATGGATACCATACTTTCTTTGAAAGGATGAAATAATGAAAAAATGGGCATATTGTGTGAGTCAATCCATCGTCACCATGATAACATTATTCCCTTTAAAATTTGTTAGACCCATGATAAAATCCATTGGAACCTCTTCCCAACATTGACTTGTTATGGCTAAGGGTTTTAGAAGAATTGTGGTCTTGATCATCTTTCTATTATCTTGTTTACAAAACAAATCGTCCACCATAATTTTTTGGACATCAATTTGAAGACCATCTTAGAAAACATCATTCTCGATTTTATGATAAGTTTTCATAAATGTGAGATAGGTGAAGCATGTAGCTCAAAAAGGACCTTTTGTTTGAGTTGGGATTTATTATATAAAAGTAGGCTGTCTTTATGCTAAAGAAAATCCATTTTATAAAAAAAATTATCCAATGCACATATGTCATGTTGTAGTTGTTGAATGGGTTTCCATGTAGTCTAGTCCCACTAGCCATAAATCCTTTCTTCTTCCACCCAATATGCTTATATAATGGAAATGAAAGAAATTAAGGACTTATTTTCCTCTTCCTTCCTTTAAAGTGGATCAATTACCACATTTTGTTTCCATTTTCTTTAAATACATTCAAATTCATAACCTAGCATCTTGGCAAACCAATTTTTTTTTTCCTCCAAAGGAAGGCATTTTTCTATGAAGTATTTGAGGTTATCATAATATTTTCTTATGTTGAAGTATCTTACCATTAAGTAGGTGTACCATTACTTATTACATTGTGGTATGTCCAACATTTCCTTCTAAAAAATGGGTTATAGTAAGCTATTTACTTTAATGTAGTGGATTTTGAACAATAGAGTTCTTCCCTCTTGCAGAAAATTGAATTAGTGATATGAATTGAGACGTCACATTCCAAAATAAATATTTTAATTAAATTGGGTGTGGCCAATGCTATATTTCTTCCTAAGTCCAAGAAAATGCATCCATTTAAATAATATTATTAAAGGCACTAGTATTAAACCATAATGATTATTGAGAAATTTGTGATAATAGCATGTCAATCCTAAGAATCCCATAATATTATTCAAGGTTTCATGAATTTCCATTCCACCATAGTTCTAGTTTTATTAGGGTCCACCTTAATGCCCTTTTAAGAGACTTTATGCCCAAAATATTTCAATTCTTAAATGCTAAGGGAAAACTTGGAATGATTTGGCATAATGTTGGTGTTCCTTTGCAATATTTTGTTAACATGATATCCATGCTTTTCCCAACATTTGTTGTAAATTAGTATATCATTGAAAAATATTGGCACAAAATTTTGAAAGAAGAGCTTGAAAAAATATTCATCAATCTCTAAAATCTAGAAGGTGCACGAGTAAGGAAAAAAGGCATAACCAAAAACTCATAATGACCTTATTGTGTTCTTATTCTCTTATTCTAATATTATGATTTATATAATGATGTTTGGGTCCTATCTTAACCTATGTACTTTAGGATACCTAGGGGTTAGTTAATTGTTGGAAATGGGAATCCTCTTTGAATAAGGCCCATTGGGTACTAGTTGATAGTGATTTAATGTATAAGGGTCAACTTTATTAGTCCGACTAAGTAGTTGTTGCTCATTGGTGATGGGACCACAAGTAGTTAGGCTTTTTTATAGTGAAAATCTATCTAGAGATATAAGACACTATAGAATATTCGTCTTATGTTGTACATTTGGAGTTATACTCAATGAAAGGTCACCCCACCTTAAGAGGCAAGTGACCATTATTTTCCTTCTTTATATTATCATATTACAAGTGTATCATTATATATTTCATCTTATTGTCTCTTGTTTCTATTTATTCTACAATTATATCCTTTGCATACTTGGTCATGCTTCAACTTTCAAGGGTAAGGAACACTACAAATGGTATCAAAGCTCTTTTGTAAGGAAACATGCCTCCAAATTTTATTAGAAATGATGTTCAAGAAAGAGATATGTTCTAAAATCTTTTAATAACATAGTGATTTTTCATTCAATGGTAAATCTATAGTTGGGACATAATACAAGTAGGAAACACAAGTGGAATCATTTTGTTGAAAACCATTGTAATATCTATTAGTACCCCTTCAATTAATATCTTAAAAAACAACACTTATATATGAAATATCACATCAACACACCTTAGGGAATATTAAAAGTCCTATAGCTAAACCTAAAACCAACATTTGATCAATTGAGTGGTTATCTTGTTTCTATAATAAACTAAGAACAATAAACATGTAATTTTTTTTATAGTACCTGGGAATTTTGTGATGGTATTGTTTGATGATTTTATAATATAAAAAAAAAAACATGGGAATACCACAAAGGGGATGTTTACAAAGCCTTGTGATTCCTAAAATAACACAAAGTATTCATAAAAATATCTAAATGTGCTTTTCGAGCTTCATAGGTTGAATATTTGGGTCACATTGCAAGTTAAAAGGGAGTAAAAGTAAGTCCCAAGAAAGATGCAACTCTGAAATATTGGTATTGATTGCATGGATTCTTAGGACTTATAGGCTACTATAGGAAGCTCATGAAAATTTATGGTAAAAAATTTTCTCCCTTAACATTTCTACTTAAAAGAATTTCCTTTGTTTGGAATGGTGCCATTAAATATGCTTTATTAGCTTTAAGGATGCCATGGGTACTACTCTATTGATAGTAGTGCCAAATTTTGCTAAGAATTTTGTCTTGAAATGATGCCTTGAGCAAAGATCTAGGAGTCGTATGCAAGAAGGGTACCCTTTGGTATTTTATATAAGTAGTTATGTGACCATAATTTGGGTAAATCCACATATGAGAAAGACAACATGATCATCTTGGAAATGTAGTAGATATATGTCATTGACGCCTCATAGGGAGGAATTTCCAAATCAAGAATAACCATCATAATTCGAAGTAATTTATTAAACAAAAAATATCCTCACTAGAACAACATAAGTGGGTAACCAAGTTACTAGGGCATGGTAATGGAAAAGGAAATGAGGTAGTCGATGCCTTGTGCTAGTTATTTCAAGAGGATGGATCACCCTTTGCATTATATTTACCTACCCCAAGTTGGATTGAGGAAGCCTATCAAGAGTGGGTTTAGTAATATCCCAACACTCCCAAAGGGTATACATGGTAACTAGATTCATTGTGCTATAAACAACACATTGTTATAGTAACTGTTACACCAATTTTTGGTCATCTAACCTGTTACTATTAGATGGACTGAAGTACACCATGTAAGACCAATTTTACCATAGTAAAATTGCTTTCACTATGAAAAATAATTTAATAACACATAGTTTATTAAGTTATTTCTGGTATAAACATGAAACCCCGTGAGGAATAATTAAATAAATCCTTATTTGTTTCATTTTCCTCTAAGGATAATTAATTAAACCATTGTTTAATTAATATTCTTGGTCATGTTTAACCCAAAACAGGAAAATTAATTAGATAAATCATTATTTATCTTATTGTTTTCTAGGAATAATTATTTAAATCATTATTTAATAATATTCCTTGTTAAATTTGACTAGATCATTTATAAATAATTGAATAAATCACTATTTATTTAATTATTACTTAACCACATCCTTAAAATAATAAATAAACCATTTAGTTATTTAATATTTCTAAATAAAGGGATTTGACCAAATTCAAATTCTTTTTCCCTCCAACAAAAATAATAAAATATTCCATAAAAGTTGGATCTAGATTTGGTTAATAATATTTTAATTATGCACCAATATGTAGACTAACTCAATATTTTGTTATAAATAGAAGGGTTTTCCATTCATTCACTAACTTTTGTTGCCTAGAGATCACTATTGATCTATACTATTGGTTTGACTTTGATCCTCTTATCATTGTCATGTTTTTCTACTTTTTGCTTGTGAGCTCCCTTTTGTTCCATTTTGTCTGGGTTTTCTGCGCCATCAAGAGAGAGAGATATTAGATCTGAAGCGATGAGGACATACAAGAACCCATCCCATTGAGGGGGACTGGTAACATCTTTCCATGTTCCCTTCCTAGGTGTCATAATACAAAAAATTCTTTAAAAATTCTTGTCTTGTCCATTGGATGCATGGAGTAACTCTTGATTATTATTTGTTGTTTAATGTCTTTGACTGCATAGATCTAGATCTCTGTAGCACTTATTATGATCATTAACTACAGATCTAAGGAAATTGACAGCCATCTTTGATGTTAGGGTTGTTTGTTATGCACAACTAAAGTGAGATTTTTTCGTGCGCTTGCGATTAGAATTCACACTAACAACTGGTGACTCCACAAGGGTTTATAATTATGACCGCTATCGTTTTTCAGATCCCTGCATGACCAACTACTTCAACTCCTAGAGTTTTTCTTAAGATTCTTATTTTTCATTTCTTGATGTTGTTTTTAACCTTTAAAACCTTAAAAAATAAAAATTCTAACTTCCGTTTGTTTCTGTGCCCATTGCGCAGGTACTAGGTATCAGCCACAACAGAGATGACACTTTTTTCTAAAACTTGTTCCCTAGACAGTCGAAAGTGCAGGTCACACTTTTTGGGCCAAAAAATTTGACCTCAGCTCTTAGGTAGCAGATAACAGCTTGAAAACTGCGACCTTAGCAGAAAACATGTCAGAAACGACGACCTGTACTTTTTGCGGGATTTTTCTGTGATTTTTCTAGGTTTTTCTGGAGCGTTTTTTAGGGTTGTATGAACTCCATATTCACCCATATTGGACCTATACTTGCTTAGTTTTACTCGTAGAATTAGGAACCAAGCCCCTTAGGGCTTCATTACACTTCCACCTTTTTAGGAGGAGTTTAGCTGAAGTAGGTCTTCTAAGATTTCAGTGTTTTTTAGCCATTTTTCAGATCTGAACCTGTACTTTTAGATCCATTTCAGATCGGTTATTTATCCATCCAAAACACATCTTTTCAATTTTTTTGGTCCTCCTTTAGGGTCCCCTCCATTTCCCTTCAGGTTGTAGCCTTTTGCCACCTATTTTGAAACTTTTTTCCCGTTGGATTTTTGTTGTTTTTCTACGCCTCTTTCCAGCAGATCTGACCTTTAGATCCCTATCACTCTCGACCTTATATCCATTGGCCTTTTTGTTTGTTTTGAATATATTTCACCCACCCATAATTAGCTTTTTCAAAGCCCTCCTCCTTGGGTTTAAATTGATGCATCTTTAGCTGTTTATTTTACTGTCGCATTCAGTTTCCTTTACTGTCCTTTTCAGTTTTATTTACAGTTATACAACATATTTTTTATTTTTTCTCTACACACTTTTGGACTTAATTAAAGTTAACACACTTATCACATACACGCACACCCTAACCGAAGAGCATCTGGTTTACACCGCCAGGCCAAGACTTAAACGTTGGAATCAATTAATCCTTCACCTCCCTGCCCTTGTTTACCTCTTCCTTATTGGGTTCTGTGTCTCTTTACCATCATTGCGCCCCCCAAGGAATTTATCCCAGAGACTTCAAGGCCTTAATCCTCAATTTTTGTTAGGAAGACTTACCCCACTACGTAGGGTTCATGTTCATCCTCCACCGAGTCCTCATTCTGACTCTTATTCTGCTTCATTGGGTTCCCCTTCTAGTTCTATCCCCGACTTTCCTCCACGTTTCACCTTTATCATGTATGGTTCAGGACCTAACGCTGGTGATGGCCTCGACTGTAATGTTGGAAATGCCACTAGTGGGGCCACAACAGGAACTATTCCGACTGCTCCCTTCCTTACTTATATGGTAGGCTTAAGCCTTCCTGATTTTAGCCAGTTGATTAATGACCCCATACACCATGATCCAGGTTGGCCTGCTATGCCAACCAAGCTTCCTTCATACATCCCCAAGTTTGAAGGAAATTTTGGACATAAGCTCTTCCTTCTGCACCATTCATGAATACTCTGTCTGTCTTTTGTTATTCTAGCATATGCTTACTAGAGAAGTTTCCAAGTGGTATGTCAACCAAGCCTCCTCCTCTCATACTAATTTTGCAACCCCTGCCAAGGCTTTTCTGTCTTATTTCCAACTTCCCCTTTGTTACGACACCAATACTGAACCCTTGACCTCTTTCCATCAAACTTCTGCTACCCACCTATCTGACCATATTCAAGAATGGCGTAGAAGGAAGAGCCTATGTCCAGCCCTTGTTTTCAAAGACTGTGTCTACATGGACTGGTTTCTCAGATCCCTTTTTCCTGCTATTGGCAAAGATGTTGCATCACACTTTCCTCAAACCAAGGATGCTACCCTCTAGATTGTGTTGAAATATGACCCGATCTATGCACAATCTAGTTATGTTTATACTGTATTACTTGATCTCCCTAGACCTGGTGGTTCCAATGCACCGATGGCATCTCATGCCACTGACAGTATCGTTGGATCCATTTCACATCCATACACTCATCCTCCCATGGGTTATGGTTTCCCTCAGGGAGGGGTCAACTCCTCCAGCAACTTTTCCCCTTCTATAAATATGTATCCAGGATACGGCATGCCTCATGCTTTTTCCCAACCCTTTTACCCCAATGTTTCCCAACCTACTTATTATCTATATCTGTATCCTGGTGCTCCCGCTCCTTGAGAAAAAGCACCTTTTCCTCCCTTGCCTTCTCAAACTCCACAACAATAGCTACCCCCCTTCAGGTGTAGTTGTATACGCAACAGAGTGCGACTAATCCTCCCACTTCCAAAAAGAATAGGAAAGGCAATCAAAAGCAAGGCACTCCAGGTAATCCCAGGAAAAATCCCCAAGGGAATATATCTAACACCACAACCCAGCAACAGGGTGATCAGTCCAAGTAGGACAGGCTTATTCACATGACTAACCCTTGCTCTTGTTGCGGTGTCCGTGGTCACTATACCCATGATTGTCCGCTTTTACCTCAGATGCACCAAATGTGGGAATATCAAGTAGCATCCCAAGGATAGAAATCCTCCCCTTTGGTTCCTCCTAATGCCACCCCTACTCAACCTATTGTTTTTACCAATCCTTTCCCCCAGCAAGGATATGTGGCTATCCAACCCCCTGGAATTCAAGTGGCCACTCAACCTCCTCCACCTGGTACCTCTAATTACCAGATCCTCATGATGAAATTTGACTAACCCAATACCGCTAACCTCAACCTTCAGACTCAGCCCCCTCAGTACAACAAGCCCCCTGCTACGTCTGCCATCGAGCTCCCTTCTTCTAGTCCCATAGATCCTCTTTTGACACCCAATGGTACTTTACTGATCCCTTAGCCTAAGAAATAGGTTCATAACAAGATCCCCAAGGGACCATTATGCCGAAACACTACCTTTGGTAAAGCTTCCCACTCCTACAATATAGTATATGACTTGGTGCAATCCCCTGCCACCATGTTAACATTGGAATTCCTCTAGTCATGCCCTTCACAATGAAAAGATATACTAACTGCTATGGGAGTTGTGGATCCTTCAGATGATTGTTTGGTTGTATTCGATATTGACAAGTCAGAGCATCCACCCCTTCCTTCATCTATCACCTTCGAAATCCCTATCAAGATCCAGAATGCCGATGTCTCCCATTATATCATTGATGAGGGGGCATCCGCTTGTGTGATGTTCGCTTCTATTTGGAAGCAACTCAGATTTCCCGAGTTAGCCCCTTCCACTATCACACTCCATGCGTGGGATGACCACTCTTCTTAGCCCCTTGGAATGTTCCGTAATTTTCCTATTACTCTTGCGGGAAAGACTATTTATGTTGACATTGAAGTCATTGATGCCCTCTTAGAATACAAAATTATATTGGGTCGTAGCTACACTTATGCAATGTCTGTTGTCCCATATGCGGTTCACGGTAAGATGTGCTTTCCTCAAAACAAAAATATCGTTACCATCAATCAGTTGACCTATTAGGAACCAAAGTCTCAAACCTCTCTTGAGTCCATTATTTCTTTGGTGGCCAATAAAAAAATAGTCAAACCTCCAACCAGTCTCTCACTCGGAGTCTTTAAGGATTCTATTTTATTGGTTCATTCCCTGGTCTACCCCCTCCTATCTCTGACCCTAGCTCGTCGAATGTTTGCATGATATAATCATCTTGGTTCGACCTCAAACGATCCGGTTCGACTAGTCAGCAGCCCCGCCATTTGCAACCTTCTCCTAGTAGTTCAACTTAGCCTTCAGGACCCCATCCTCAAGGTCCTCCATCCATATCTAGTGTCCATGATCCTATCTATCCTCTTGGAACAGTCCCCCTTGGCCTTAACCATCTCGAAGTTGTCCTGCCTGGCCATTACCCCTCCAGTTATATACCGTTTCTTGCTCCCTCTGCTGGAGTATTTTCGGTACCTATTATGGCTACCTTATCTCTTCGAAACATGACCCTGGGGATCCCAATATGGTACATTTATCCCCCAGCCAATACTCCACCAGGTTAGCCCAAGCATTACACTACTTTGAACCTAGTCCAACCAGTCGCCATGACCCCTCCCTTTTCTTCTGTGCCTCAGCCACCTCAACAGGAACCTACTCCTGCTACGAAAGCCTCGGGTGAGGGGGGCAAAGCCCGAAAAAAGGAACCTAAGGACAAGGCTTCCCAGAAAACCCCTACTCCTTTTCAACCTCCAAAGCGTACACCTTCGTGTGCTTTGTGTGATGTTGTCGGTCATGCCACCCATAATTTTCCTAAATTGCCTCGTCTCAAGCCCATGGTCAACGAGGCATTTCCTGAGTCTGATATCCCAGAGGTCCATGTTACTTTACCTGATTTAGCCTCAAAACTCAAGAATTTGCACACAAATCATCCTTGTGCTTTGTGTGATTTCCATGGCCACAATACTCAACTCTATCCCTGTCTTGAAGACTACTGCACCTCTTTGGAAGTGGTTCTCCAATTCGAGGCCAAGCTGAATGAGTCCACCTCATCCTTATTTGTGAATTTTTCTTCGGCTGAACTAGAGGAAACATCCAATCCCATTTACATTACCCCTCCCGATGTCTAGATGATAGAGTCTTTGGCCACTATCCTCTACCTGTCATCATCTATGAGATCCATGGTGGAAGACCCCTCTAGGGCTTCCCCTTCTGTTTCGCCTGACCTCCCTCTACCGATCACCTTGGGTTCAACATCGGTGGATCCCTCATATAATTGTTTATCGATCACACCCCATGACGATAAACATGTGAACCTTTCTTCTCATGATGATGAGTCAGGTAGATTCGCCACATTACGTGGTAATCCTTATAACAGTCACCCCATATTCCATTTTGATGAAGACATTGTGGAAGCTATGACCACCCCTAACTTTATGTGGGATAATATGCACCACCGTGCATACTTCCTCCCACAACAGTCCCATGACCAATATGTTGTAGAATTCATTCCCAATGAGTTCGATTGGTTTAGAAATCCCATCCTTGTGCATGATGATTTCGAATAAGGAAATATGGCCAATATCTCTACTACCATTAAAATTAACATTTATGATAAACCAGGGGTAGAAGAAAAAATTATCTTGGGCGCCCAATACACCCCAGAAGAAATTGAGGCTTACACTAAGTTATTCAAGGAATTCCATGATGTTTTCACCTGGTCCTATTCATAAATTCTTGGACTTGATCCTGCCATTGTCGAACACCATATCGATACATGACCTGATGCCAATCTTGTCTGTAAAAAGTTGAGACCCATTAATCCTTCCAGACAAGAGGCTGTCAAAGCCAAAATTGATAAGCTCAAGTAGGTTGGTTTTATCTATCCCATTGAATACACCACTTGGGTGTCCAATCCGGTTCCCATTCTAAAAAAACAAGGCACCATCCATGCTTGCACTAACTTTCGCGACCTGAACAAAGCTTTTCCAAAAGACAACTTACCCACACCGTTCATTGACCAAATCATTGACGAGTGTGTGGGGAACTAGGTTCTATCCTTCATGGATGGTTTCTCTGGATACAACCAGATTGTTATCTGTTGGGATGATCAGCTTAAAATTGCGTTCTTTAGTCTGTGGGGAGCCTTCGCTTAGAGGGTCATGTCGTTCGGCCTTAAGAATGCCAGAGCCACTTTTTAGTGGGCCATGTAATACTATTTTTATGACCTGGCTCATATTATCCTTGCTTATTTAGACGACCTCACTGTGCGTTCTAAACATTGGCCGCAACACCTCCATGATCTGTATACTATTCTTTCTCTGATGTCGCAAGTATAATATCCGCCTCAACCTATGGAAGTGCGTCTTTTGTGTTCATGTCGGCCATATTCTAGGCTTCATTGTGTCTAAAGATGGTATAACATTCGACCCATTGAAAGTTCAAGCCATTCTTGACCTTTGTATTCCTTGTACCTTACACCAGTTACAAAGCCTCCAAGGCAATGCTAATTTCCTTCGTCGGTTCGTGTTGAGAATTTGGAGGGCTAGAGATTATTACAAATTATCTACTTGATAATTACTTGTGAATTTTCTTAAGATACTTATGTCTTTCTTTCTTTAGTTTAGTTGATATTTCATCAAGTTAATTATCAAAATGCACAATAAACAAAATATATTCATATATTTCGCACCACATTTTAACTCGGTGATGCATTATGCACCTTAACATAACTAAACGCAGCCCTTATTCACACTTTAACTCAGCACCTTAATCCATAGTCCTTTTCCAGCTCCTTTATTCACACTTGGACGTAGCAGAATATAGCCTTTATCTGCATTGTAATTTGGTCTACTCTAGCACACTAGTTTGCACCTGAACAAAATTATTTTCTAGCTCCTTCATTCGCACTTGAACGTAGCAGAATGAAGCCCTTAACTGCACTGTAACTTAGTCTACTCCAGCACTTTAATCCACACACTAGCATATGATTTTAACTCGGTTTTAACGTTGCCCTATCTTCGCATGTATTTCACGACTTCACCACGCTGTATTAACACAGAACATATGCATTTATTCCTATAGTTTATCCGCACTTATAGCTCAGATAGATATGTTTTTATTACTGTCCCTTTTCTGTATTGTAGTTTAGAGATAAGTCCACAATAACCTATGTTATTATATATGAAAAAGTATGTGTGATATATGCTGTCATACATCCACCAAAGTGAGAGGTGTTCGAAATCTGTGTTTCATATAATCCACAGAATAGGTATATATATATATATATATATATATATATATATGGTAACGGGTTCATTAATTTGAGGCCGACCATATCTCTTGCTTGTGAGGCTAACTTTACATTCAATATTTTAGGCTAACTTGATGGTGCATTTTCCAGCGTTGATTTAAGTGTGATTCCAAACCATTCTTCTATAGCTTCTTTGACAAGGTCTTGGAGCATTCTCTTGCAGACTATGTACTTCATATACATGACCCTAATAACCATAAGAAAAAAACCTAGATAGACATCAAGAAGAATTCTACTAACCTATAATAAACTCTCACTCATGAAACCCATGAAGCAAGTAAAAAATTCATTTTATTATCTTTGTCTTCTGTTTCTACATAAATCCATAATTACATAGTCATTATGAAAACCGATCTAGTTACACTTTTCAACACTCCGTCTTAACTAGGGAGTTATTCATATAGGTACATGGTCACTTTCAAACTGAAGAATCTCATAAGAAGAATCAGATTGGTAATCACATCTATATAGCATCATATCAACCAGCATTTTCCTAGTGCAAGGCCTTGAATAACAACCCCATCTCTCAACGAGACAATGGGCTACAATGCTGGCGAGACACATGACTTATAGAAACCATCGTCATTGTCTCTCCAAGGTACTTACTCCACCCGAGTGTTCCCAAAGTATGACCTTCTTGGACTATTATTCTCTTGGGTAGCTAGCCCTCAAAGAATATCAGTCCCCGACTACTCTTATCTTGAATTCCCTAATACATTCTCAAAGAGTATCAAATGGCATATGATTACCCAATCCTCCATTCCGTATTTCCAATTGAAGACCAAAATGATGTGTCTATCTCTCCCTCTCAACCAGGGAGGACCTATTCCATAAGGGAATGTACTCATTCCTATACAAGGAATGTACCTAAGCTCAGCCTTAGGAATTACCAAGTTTATTCCCAGTAAGAAACTTATCATCATGCTCCCTCTTAACCAGGGACCTCTAGTAGCAATGGTGAGACACCCAATTTCTCATGAAGAATTCCTGTCCTCGATGTCATGGATTTCGATATTGAGGAATATTAAAATTTTAGCTTCATAGGGCACAAATCATCCATCAATTTCATCTTGATTCATGTCAAATATCAGAAATTCATTCATTAGAATTCCTTATCTGGTCCACTTTTATGCCATGTTGCTTTCCTTCGAATCATCTCCTAGGATCATACATCCTTTCTCATGATTAGCAGCCCTGCAGAAATTCATCCAGATAAGCATATACATATGAAATTTTAAAACAAAAGTTACCTCATTGATGAACTTTCACCATGACATCTTCCTGTAGGCATCGGCAACCTTCATACATATTGACACATCTCCTAATGACATGTTTTTCCAAGGGTCTTTTTCTTTACCAGACTTCCGTCAAAGTCTACATATCTTCCCAGGAGATCTCCTAGTCACATCCTCTTGGCCTCCGAATGATAACTGCCTCTTGACATGGTTGCATTTCATAATCTCTTCCTCTCTGCACATTCTTGATTCCTAGGAACATACAACTTTTCTTGTTTTCTAGTTCATATACAACCACCTTATATTACATGAGGACATATTATGTTGATTTCATTTGTCCGTGCATTGAGAGATACTCCTCCATAGATCATACTTCTAAATATATAAGTTCATTAACTGCAACCATATGACATGACTTCATAGCATCCAATGTTAGCATATAAATATATACATACCTCATACCCTTTTTCCCTTGTGTCATCCTGTAGACATTTTCTCAAGAATGAGGAGCTTCATTCCCTTGTCTTGGTCCATCAATATATCATCATATCCCAGGAATCCATTTCCATGATGATACTTGCTCTTGATGATTGATTTAAATTAGTAATGTTATCAGAGAGGTTTTCCCGAAGCTGATTCACCAAGAGCTCCTACCGTGCTTTCATCAGGATGCTGCACTGCTTCCTATCATATAACCAACAAAAATTACTCAAAGAATAAGATGATCTCAATCGTAGTGTAGATCCCTTACTTCTTATTTCTTAGATTTTATTTGAATTAGGTTCTTCCTTTTCTTCAAATGTTTGAGTTCTGCAAAACTATTGCCTTCAACTTGTCTTCTTCCTTAGAAAATCTAGGTTGATAAGTGAGGTAACTTACTTATCCCATGATTTTGTTACCCTCATGATCATATGAGTTCTTGTTTCTAATACTTCCATGATGTCACATCGCATCAAAACTTAAGAAGGATCTAGGAGCCATAAAGATACTTACTATGAGGGATACTAGTCTTAATGATCTCTTACTCCCTCTTTCCATCCACTCCTTCCATCCTTTTCGGTGACATGAACTTTCTTGTACCGTTCGTAATTCTTCTTCCAGCTTCTTTTATGTCTCCAATATTGTTCATGTGAGAGAACCTTAAGATTTCCTTTCCATGAATTCAAAGGAGACCCTTATCTATGAATTCAGTTATCTATGAGGACCATGAATATCCTCCTTGTTTCATGCAAGGATCTTCGGTAATACAACCACCTTATGTATCTCGTTGCAGATCGAAGTCATTTAACCAAATTTAAAATGAAAATGAAAGATACTTACTTGGAAAGTGAAGAGGAGATCTTTACCTTTTTCTTCCTTAAATGATCTTCTTCTTAGGCTGTTCTAGACTTGAGATCACATGTCATCCATTCATGTAGTTGAAATTTCAGATTGTATTCTTCCAAGGTTGTGACTGTAATATTCCTTTTTCAGAAATATCACAAGTCTGTGCCAGAGATGGACTGCTGAGGCATTTACTGGTTATGTCTCCTTCCAAAGAAGGGAGAGAACCAGAGGCTACCTAGCCTTTTGTAGTCTCTATCTACAGATATGTGAATTTTCCTATTCAGGAATTGCTGCAGCAAGCTCCTTAGGGACGCTGTATAAGGAATCATATGTGAAAATAGGGCCACCCACTGATGGAATGCCTTAGAAAATATATAATTCGAGCTCCTTGCATAATGTAAGATCAAAGAAATAACCTTAAGCAGGTTATTCAGATCTCCCACAATGAAATAGTTGAAAATTGCAGCAACAGGTGAGCACAAAACAACTATCTTCAGAAAATAACGCTATACAAGTGAGAAATGGGACTTGTATCCCTTAGTAGACATGATATACAGCTCACATGCATAATTTTAGGTGAAACAAATGACTCTAGCTCATATAAAAAGATCTCCCTATTTATATATGCCTCAAATGAGCTTAAATCCCATAGCCTAGCTAGTGCAGAAAGCACTGAATCAAGAACATCATTATTTTATCTAGGGTTTATGTAGAGAATAACATGACATATCAGATATGAAATGAACAAGCATCCAATGGCTAATAAAATGTGATTCCTTTCCTCTCTATACACAATAAACATCACCCACAAGGGGTTCCATGAAAATACAAAGTGTACAAGTGCAGATCTGCAAATATATATAGCTGGAAAATCCAGTCACTGCAAAATTGAATATAAATATGGCTGAGAATATTAAAATAAAGAAGAGTAATGGAATATATATCTTTCCGGGAGAAGGGTTGGCCCTTCCTCCAAAGAATCCGCTCTCAAGCAAGGGATCAAACCCTGCAGCTACTGCTCTCACAAAAGTAATGCAGTTTACCCAGTGAACTACGCTGTAATGGATGGAACATGAGTTGGCCACATGCCAAGATTTAAAATGAGCTCTGAAATCTCCTATACATCTCCCAAAATGGAAGAGAAAATCCCTCCACTGAATGGAAATGCACAAGAGAAAATGAAACAACCCTCCCACTGCACTACCCAACAACACAACGTCCTTTGCTACAGAAATAATGCTGCAGATGTGAGAAATGCTTGGCCTACAATCCATATGTGGGAGAAATGAAGCACAACCCCCTTCAAGAGATCACTCAATGAAGGAGAAGGAATTCCTAAACAAGAATTCCTCCAAACTCTGCTAAATAGCAGGAGTTTGCAGAAAAATGTCTAAGAAGACAAGAAATCAAAATACAGAAGCTAACCCCACAAAGCTGCCCTTCTCCTCCTTATGAAGTTGTGAGCTCCTTCATTTGGGGTCCCAAATCTTAGGGTTTCCATCTTCATTTGAATCCCTTCCCTCTAAAACTGCGTTGTCTTCTTAGGCAAGCTACTCCTCCATAGGCTGTGCTGGTTGACTTGGTCAACTTGACCTTGTCCTCATACAATTGGCCCTTTTCACACTAGGAGGTGAAAAATAAGCTACTCAATGGTTCCATTTTCACATTAGGAAGGGTTTTATTCATGTCAAGAGGCCTCCTCTTCCTTTTTATTCACCTACTACACAATATGAGCAAAAATTAAAGTTCCAATTTATTCATGAAAATTTTGGAACATTACAGTCCTCCCCTCCCAAATGTTGCTTGTCCTCAAGCAACTATAAGGATAGAACTGAGTGAATCTCCCTACCTCCTCCGGTAGCATCAGCATATGATGGAATCCTCCAAAGAATATGATGCCATCTCATCCATGAAACTCCATAGTGCCTCTCCCAAGCATATAGACTACCATTTTGTGAAACACCCCAAGTGACTAAGAGCATGAGAAGGAAAGTGCTCGAGGAGACAACCATGTGTGGTCTAGAGGTCTTCTCAAAGCATGGAGTGCAATATTCATGGGAAATATTATTCCCCAAAGTAAAACCTCCACCCCCAAGCTATCATCCATATAAAATGAGTCACCCTCCAACATGGTAACTCATGAATAATCCCCTCCACCTTTGGCTCCTGAAGTGTAGGTGGGATGAATGACTGAACATGATAGGCAAGAAGGCCTATCCCACACTATCCTCCTTCCCACTTAAGATAAGTGATGAGGGTATACTGATCTTGAGCTGCAACATGTGTGCCCTCCCATGGCAACAAAGAAGTTAGACCTCCAAAGGTCTCTCTCCCAGCGCTGTGCATCAAGATGGCCCGATCCATCACACATATAATGGATAGGAAATCACTACCACATGAAAATCCATCCATATCATGGCCCTCCCCATTAAATAAAAAATGTTTCGCTGTAGAGGCCATGTCTCCTTCCATGTTCCCCTTAGAACATGCATTGCAGAAAATATGGGAGTTTTCTCCCAATAAGGACACATCCTCCTTATGTGTCACTCCCCTAATCATGTTCCCCATAAGGATAACAACAACATCAACAAAAGAGAACATAATCAGAAATAATATGGGGAAATTACTGAAGGTCTCATGGTGTTCAACAGTGTACCATCAATCTCCCAAGTGGTCACAACGCAGTTTTCCAAACTGCTGCTTGAAGAAGTGATACGGCAAGATGTCTTCTAGTATGTTGATTATATGGTCACCTTTAACATTTTTATGGATTGCCTTGAGTACCAAAGCATTGAATTTAATTACTCATGGTGAATATTTAAGTGATGGCTAGAAAGAAACAATGCTAAGCTAAGTCACGTGGCCAAATAATTAAACGCATGTCTATAAGGGGGTGGAAAGACGTAAAGGCTCAAAACATAAATCAAACAAAGTTATGTTATAAAAGGTTTAAAGAAAAGAGTATTATAACAGAGCCCGCCTCTACTTCATGCACGTTGGTACGAGTCTCCGCATGCGCTATTCCGGGGGGGTCATGGAGAGGAGGAGGGAGGCAGAGCCATACCCCCATGGAATTTTGGTGACGTGTCACAAGGGTAGACACAAGGCAAGGGTTATAGGAAGAGTAAAGCGCGGGACTTAAAGCCATCGCAATGTGTACTTCACATTCCACGAAGAGTATGTTTTGAGAACAGAGTTGACTACGCGGCAAAAAGGTAAGTCAAAGTTCCTAGGTTAACTGGTACTGAGGCCCGTACCAGTATTAAACTCAGCACACGGTGTTCACCTACCTGCAGTTAAACACCCAATCCCTATGCGCTGTGTGCTTCATTGTTAGTGTCCTTATGATGCTCATCCCACTTGCTTCACCATTCCACATTTTCCCAAGAATCCTCAGTTCTATATAACGGTCCCCCATCTTTTACTGTAGTAAAACTTTCAGGTATTCGACTACGGTATAAACTAAAGTGGGAGCCCAGTGCTAGGTCCACCCAGTCACTGTCAATACCCCCACATCGCTTTCCGGAGCATATTTCCTACTGCATAGGTATTTCGTCCCTCATACCCCCTCTGGTTTCCTTTTGTTTTTAAAAATTTTCATATTAGTCATGGGAAAGGTCACCCCCAAGAAGATAGAACCAGAGACCCCTCAGGTTCGTGAAACCAGAAACCTCTAGGGTTTGAACCTTTCTTAGACCTGCAAGCCGAAATATGTGACCCAAAATACCCATTTCCCATCAGCAGTATCAAACCTAAGCTTTTTAGGAGACATGTTGAAAATAGGGACAGATACCGGGTGGTTCTATCAGGTCTATATCATCAAATTACCCCTCCATTTTATCCTGTGGTCGAGTTTATCTACTGGCTCATAGATGCC
Organism: Pinus albicaulis; assembly: GCA_034641835.2. Lineage (NCBI taxonomy): Eukaryota > Viridiplantae > Streptophyta > Pinopsida > Pinales > Pinaceae > Pinus > Pinus albicaulis. The sequence continues at coordinate 692,349,393 of CM076579.1, read as the reverse complement.
TATGACGAACATCGAGGCATGTTTATCTCATCTCAAGGGAACAAGATATTTTCTCTTTCCCCCGATATTATCAGAAAAGCCCTTCATTTTCCCACTAGCACAAACTACATTAGTTTCAGTGAAATGACTTTAACCCCTTAGTTTGCAAAATTGCCATGGGAACAGCAAGGAAATTTCATCTCCTCCATAACCTAAAACTAGACCACATCCATTCCTTCTGCAGAACCTTTCCCTCTAAGTTTGTTCAAAGAAGAAGTGCAGCCCATCCTGGCTCTCATCGCAGGTCTATTGGGTGTGGGCAGTTTGGGGCAAACCTCCAGGGCATGTGTCACTTTCTTATGGTTAATGTCTCAAACTGGGGTAGTTCTGGACATTCCTGGTTTCCTGGCCTCCACCATTCAGACCAAGTTCCAAGAACTATTAGAAACTGGTCGCTTCCGCTTTTTTTCTATGGTTTTCTACCTCTTCCTTTATTAGCATGCTGATAAATTTGAAGGTTTGGGTTTAGATAAGGTGTATAAGGTAAATTCTCAGCCCAAACCAATTTTTGACTGGAGCTTTGCAACACATTAGTTACCAAATGGGGTGGGCTATTCCAGATTTCTAAATGATTTCATGCCTATTTCTTACACTATCATCCACGACTCTCCCTCACCTAGGGTTTTTCCTGAGATGAAGAGATTGTTACAAGCTAGTCAAGCCCAAAGTACTGGGGATTGGTACCTGTTCGATAACTACACTGAAATTAGAGTTTATGGAGCTGAAGTTCCCCCCTATCAGTTGCCTGTGTTCCCTGCCCGACAGATTTATGCTTTGGAGTACATTCGGTAAACCCTGAAATCTGACCAACTCCACTTCCTCCCTGCAAAAAAGGGGTTTATCCTTAAACTTCCCATTACCATTGGCCCTTTTGTTGTCAATTCAAGGCATGCCCTCCCTATCGTTAAGAAGCTGCTTCAAGACATGGATTTTAGACAAGGGAAATTCTGGCCCTACGATCCGAGGGGCATCATCTCTAACAAAAGGAGAAGGAAAAAATCAACTCCTTATGTGCATGAAACGAGACCGTTCACAGAATGGAGGGCTAATCTTGAAACTTGGCATTTTCTTTTGCAGATGGAGACAGATTCATATGTGACAGGGGAAAAGGTAGAGGCAGATTCAGGAAGAGAAGCTGGTAAAGGTCAAGAAGCGGAGGAAGCAAGTACGTCAGGAGCACGTTCTCCCCCTCATAAAAGGCAGAAAACAGTGACAAGTGAAGCAGAAGTTATAGGGGAAGAACAGTTGCTCGAACCGGAAATACCATACGGCAAACTCGATGAGAGCAGGATAGGGCTCAAGGTGTTATGAGATAGTGTTACGTCTTCTGAATACTCAGAGGTCTCACAGGCTATCACATCTGACACTTCACAGATCGCAACTGAAAAAAGCTTGAAAGCCAGAGCCATCAGAGATAAGTACAGGATGGAGCTAGAAGGATTCGTTGAGAAATATCATACCTGAATTTCAGCCTCGATGAACCTGGACACAGAACATCTAGTGATGGCCATGGATGAGGCCATTCTGGACCTGGATGTAGGTACTACCAGTTACAGAATGCTAGAGTACGCGGTCGACATGTCAAAGGTGCCGACAATTGATAAATGCAACCTATTTCAGGTTTTTGGCGATATGTTAAAAGATGAAGTGATGTGGCTTACGATCACTTTAAAAAATTTGGAAAGCAAGCATGACCAAGTGAGGGAAAATTTTAGAAAAGAACAAGTAAACTCCCGTGCCCTCGCTAATCAAATACGTTCTCTCTAGGATTCGATTAGAGGAAAAGAGACTGGTGAAGCCAATCCACAGTGTCACCTCATCGAGGAATTGCAGAAGGAAGTGGCATCCCTGAAACACAAGATTAGCATACCAACCTCCCATCATGTACAAACAGCCGAATTAGCCCAGGCTGAAAAAGATAAAGAGGAATTGGTTGATTCTCTTGCAAAGGAAAAGGAAGAAAAATAAAATATAGCAGAAGAGATGGTTGTTCTTCAGGGCAGGCTAACGACATTACAGACAACTTGGGATACACATAGTTGTGCACCACCGCTAACCCAATCGGAAACTAGTTCGTTGTCCAAACAATTGACTACAACAGTGGCTACAAACGATGCATTGGAAAAGCAGGTTTCTACAGCGAGACTGAGAATCAGTGAGATGGAAGCTATCTTAGACGAAAATGCCAAAAATATAGAGGCTATGTGGAAGGAAGTCGAGCAGGGAAAAAAGGAGAAAGCTGACTGGCAGAAGACCATCGACGAACTCAACAGTCATCTAAAAGGTAATATCACCCTCAGGGATGCCAAACTAATAATCTGGTCAGAAATTATCGCGGCAGTAAAAGGGCATTGGGATTTTCTAAAGGTCATCGAAGAAGTAAAGTCATCCATGCTTTATCTCAGAAGAAAGCTTCATGAGGGGAATACCGAAGTATCCAACAGAGCATAGCACGCAAGAATTTATATATCCTTCTTGAAAGGGTTGAGGTCTGAAGATGTGGAGAAGCATGGTATAGCAAGCAGGTTCAAGGAGGCTGTTGAATGTCAGAAAATAATTGATAAGGAGTCTGCCCGCACTATAGCTTCAAGAACCTTGGAAAACGTGGCAGTCAATTTGGATCGGTTTGAAATGATTTGGGCTAAGATTACAGCAGCCGGGCTTCCATCATGCTGGGGTCCTACCCCTACTATGTTACTGCCATTACCAACATATGAGGCACATCTTAAGGAGGAGATGAACTGGACAGATGTACTTTCAGATAAATCCACCCGGTTGAAAGCCGAGACTATAGTTTCAACACTCCGCCAGGAATTTTCCCTCCTGCACCTGGTAAAGCACAAAATTCCCGCCGATGCAAATTTTTATGACCTAAATGAAGCTTATATCAGAGTGGAAGGTTTCGCACCAATGCCTGAACCTGCAGCAGACAATCAGCAAAGGTGCACTAAGTATGCTATCCTATTGGCCAGCTTGTCAGCAAATGTCCTGCCACCTGTGTCAGCAACCGCATCGACTCCATCGCACCATTGAATGTTGTTAATTCATGATTCAGCCCTAGTGGCCTTTACTTTTACTTTACTCTGTTACTTTTAAATTTCGAGTGGAATTCACATTTCACTCCTGCATTTTACTTTCTGTTAAAGACTATTTTTTAATATTTTTGTTTTGAAACGGCCGTGAGCCTAACTGTAAGTGATGAGATGCCCCTATCCCTCAGCATGAATTTTGGTTATTTTTGATTGAGACCTCAAACTGATTACTATCACGCGGGGAAGATATTTTTCCCAAAAATATCTTCCCGCTCATGTTTCTGAGGATTCTATATAAGCAGCAACCAAATAGGAAAAAGGGTTTCAGATTTTTTGAAGAATATGCTATGAAAGAGTTTTTGTATGCATTTTGTCGAAACTTTAATATAAATACGAAGAGCCCATTGGGTCTCACTGATAAGGATTTCTATCTTAAACGAGGATTCTGGTCTTTGTGCTTTACAGTTTGTAACTCTTCCTTATGTGTTATAGCATAATTGTTCATTTCATTATATCCATTGCTCTTGTATCATGTTCTGGAATGCGAGTAGCTCACTGGTTTTGGTATGAATTTATCATAGCTGATACTTATGCTAAAACCTGTCTAGCACTTTAAATATGGCTCAGTCATGATATGTTGTTTCATTGTTCACTTCAACGCTACTTCTTCTATACTAACTACTATGGGATGTTATTTTTAAAAGGTTATTGTCATGTATGGATTCTTATTATCATAAGCCCATCACATGTTAATTTTTGTTTATGGATTTCATCTCAGTAACGGTTAGTATTCTCTCTATATTTCGTACACAACAAAATCCTTCTAATTTTTCATCTCTGTAAAGCATTTTTAGAATCTAGCCCTCCTTATAGAAAGCTGCCTTTAAATTGTCTGATACATTTATATTGAGAATTCACACTTTGCCTCTGCAGTATTGCTTTCTTCATGCAAAACTTATAAGTATTCTGGTTCCATCCAAATTGAATTTTCCTGTTTACTTTAAATAGCACAAGAGCCTTGTTCTGATAACTCTCCATGTTATATCATATGCTTCTTGCTATATAAGATGTCCTAGGCACTGGTCCTTCACAACTCAAGGCTGTCTCTAGGGTTGAAAACATAGTACGTGGGAAATAATGCATGCTATCACATATGATAATGTATAGGAGGTGGCTAAATATATAAGTTGAACATGCATGGAAATAAACACTTTCCCATGGCCATATGAGAGATGGCTGTCTCCATCACATAGTCTGGCCCAATAATGCTCATGGAGCTTAATGACTAGGTTGCCCTCTTGTAGAGCCATGCACTGCAAAATAATGGTAAGGTTATACAATTCAGCCAATGTAAAAACATATTTCTTACCATATACCGGGAGTAAGATGATGTATGGATCCATGAATGAACCCTCCATAGTTGTTTGGCATGCTCCCATGAAGAGAAATGAACTAGGTGCTGCAAGAAGATCCTTCTTCTCATGCTTGGGTATCCAATTCAAGAAGAATGTAGCATAGTAATATATGACTACCTTATCCATCTCACCTCTTCTTTATCCATCAAGTGCAAGAAATATGAAATGATCCTGGGACATGTGGGTTATGGATCCACCACACTTCCGCTGGGCACATTTCATCCATAGGTCACTGCTCCAAAGAGACAATGTTGTTGACTCATGCAAGCAAGCTTCGGCCAAAATATAGCTCCATCCTTTGACATGTAGTTTTTCAAAGGTATTCTCCATAATGTTTCCATATATGAGGGGTCTCCTCCATGATGAAAACACCTCTTGCACCATGATAGTGCCATACTTCACCCTTGCAACACTATGCCAAGTGGGAGAGAAATTTTGCCCTTGCTCCCTCCCAATCCTCCGAAGCAAAAAATATCCTTTCTGCCCCTTCATACCTCCATCCCTTACCATAAGTGGTGGAAACAAAATGACCCTACCATCATAATGCATCCATACTCCTTGTTGTCCCATGATGGAAGTATCCTGCCAGCTCCTTCCATCCACATACCCTTGAGAAAAGGACATGTCTCATGATGGCCAAACTCTGTCCTTAGTAGCCAGCATAGCTTTGCCTCTTGCTTCCCTTTGTCATAGATATGCAAGTGGATCACAATACTCTTTCCTTCCATCCACTCTCCTCTATCGAGAGATGGTTTTCCCCAATCCTTCTCTCCTTTGGCATCTTCCCAATGAAGACTGCCATTATCCCAAAGCAAGTATTCCTCCTTACACCTCATGGGATGTTGAGATGTAACCCCTTGAAGAGTTTCCAGGATATGCCCCTCACCAATCAATCCCTCGAATCCACAAGAATCCAAGTGTGCTAAGGAAAAGACATCCTTAGGAGATGGCACATCATGCATGATGCCTCCCACAACCTTGCACCATAACTCCAAATGCTGCATGCAGCTCAATAAGGGTGCAAAAGAGTGAATTTTGATCCATTCTTGGGTCAGGCCCAAGTTACACAGTGCTGTGCAACCTTGCTTCTCTTTATCAGCATGATGTTTCGATCCTGGGCCATGTGAATGCAAATTTCCCAAACCTCTTGTGAAATTTTCTGAATTGTCACTGCATGGAAATTTTTGCATACCTTTGTGGGTCTTTGAGACATATTGTATGGCTGCAAGAGTCCCCCTCTCTGATTTGTTGGCTGATCCAACTGCTGATATGGTGGGCTGCTCCTTTATGAACTGGACATCGCTGGTAGAAGCCTCCTAAAGTGGAGAGGAATGCTCCTCCTTCTCTGGCCATTTATCCACTTCCTCTTGTGACCCTCCATACTCTTCAACTCCTCCATGAGAATATGAAGTGTTTTCATATTCTCCTTCCTCCTGAAACCCTCTAAAGCTTTCACTATAGCTTTTTTCATCTTGAAACCCTCTTGGAGTTTCACTGCACCTTTCTTTCCCATTGGTTGAACCCTTTTGGAGAGGCTCCTTTCTGATCTGAAAAATGGATGAGAGTAACCTCATCCTCTCCATATTTTTTCTCCTCTTCTTTGTATTCTCTGGGTGGATCTGAAATCCACAGGCTGAACCAAGATGGTTTCTCCTTTCTCTTCTCTTTATTTTTCTGAAAGATTGATCTCACACGCAATGCCAGAGATCATGCTCTGATACCACTGTAATATTCCTTTTTTAGAAATATCACAAGTCTGTTCCAGAGATGGAATGCTGAGTCATTTATTGGTTATTTCTCATTCCAAATAAGGGAGAGAACCAGAGGCTACTTGGCCTTTTGCAGTCTCTGTCTACAGATATGTGACTTTTCCTATTCAGGAATTGCTGCAACAAGCTCCTTAGGGATGCTGTATAAGGAAGAAGATGTGAAAATAAGGCCACCCACTACTGGAATGCCTTAGAACATATATAATTCGAGCTCCTTGCATAATTTAAGCTCAAAGAAATAACCTTAAGCAGGTTATTCTTATCTCCCACAATGAACTAGCTGAAAATTGTAACAATAGGTGAGCACAAAACAACTATCTTCAGAAAATAACGCTATACAAGTGAGAAATGGGACTTGTATCCCTTAGTAGACATGATATAAAACTCACATGCATAATTTGAGGTGAAAAAAATGACTCTAGCTCATATAAATAAATCTACCTATTTCTATATGCCTCAAATGAGCTTAAATCCCATAGCCTAGCTAGTGCAGAAAGCACTGAATCAAGAAAAACGTTATTTTATCTAGGTTTTATGCAGAGAATAACATGAAATATCAGATCTGAAATGAACAAGCATCCAATGGCTAAGAAAATGTGATTCCTTTCCTCTCTATACACAATAAAGATCACCCACAAGGGGTTCCATGAAAATACAAAGTGTACAAGTGCAGATTTGCAAATATATATAGCTGGAAAACACAGTCACTACAAAAATGAATATAAATATGGCTGAGAATATTAAAATATAGAAGAGGAATGGAATATAGAGCTTTCCAGGAGAAGGGTTGGCCCTTCCTCCAAAGAATCAGCTCTCAAGCAAGGGATCAAACCCTGCAGCTGCTGCTCTCACAAAAATAACATAGTTTACCCAGTGAACTACGTTGTAGTTGATGGAACATGAGTTGGCCACATGCCAAGATCTGAAATGAGCTCTAAAATCTCCTATACAGCTCCCTCAATGCAAGATAAACTCCCTCCACTGAATGGAAATGCACAAGAGAAGATGAAACAACCCTCCCACTGCACTACCCAGCAACACAACATCCTTTGCTACAGAAATAATGCTGCAGATGTGAGAAATTCTTGGCCTACAATAAATATTTGGGAGAAATGAAGCACAAACCCCTTCAAGAGATCACTCAATGAAGGAGAAGGAATTCCTAAACAAGAATTCCTCCAAACTCTCCTAAGCAGCAGGAGTTTGCAGAAAAATGTCCAAGCAGACAAGAAATCGAAATACACAAGCTAACCCCACAAATTTTCCCTTCTCCTCCTTATGAAGTTGTGAGCTCCTTCACTTTGGGTCCCACCTATTAGGGTTTCCATCTTCATTTGAATCCCTTCCCTCCAAAACTACGTTGTCTTCTTAGGCAAGCTACTCCTCCTTAGGCTATGCTGGTTGACTTGGTCAACTTGACCTTGTCCTCATACAATTAGCCCTTTTCACACTAGGAGGTGCAAAATAAGCTTCTTAATGGTTCCCTTTTCACATTAGGAAGGGTTTTATTCATGTCAAGAGGCCTCCTCTTCCTTTTTATTCACCTACTACACAATATGAGCAAAAATTAATGTTCCAATTTATTCATGAAAATTTTGGAACATTATAGTGACCACCACTAGTAAGTTGAGGTCAAGCCATTGAGTTCATCAATATATAAGAATTATGTTTATTGGAGGAAGCACATAATCATATATATAGAATTGAATCAGTATTTGAAGTGCATTTTACTGATCTGTACTCGCAAACTCTTGTTGTGGTAGTATTGAACCATCGATACCAAATTATGATAGTATCATAGTTCTATCACTATGGTAGCATTAATGACCAGAGTCTTGTCTATTTATTCATGCTGAGAATGTCACTTGTAATCATTGTAATTTTCTCACTGACATCTTTATATACCTGAAATTGTGCTATCCGAGTTCTACTTCCTTTTTCAAACTTATATACCATCGATATTCTCAGATTGAGTCTGAGCTGTGGGAATGTATGTATGCCCAGACTGTGTCTAGGATGAATGTGTAATATTACCTCATATACATGTATGCCGAGACTATGTACATGTAAGAATTAGTGTATAGATAGTATTTATTGACTGAGATCCGAACTTGTTTGACCCATGAACCCGAACTGAAGTATTACTGATAGCCCTTTCTTGTAACCAAAGCTCTGATACCATGTTGAGCATTTGGAGGGCTAGATATTATTACAAATTCTCTACTTGATAATTACTTGTGAATCTACTTGAGATACTTATGTCTTTCTTTCTTTATATTAGTAGGTATTTCATCAAGTTTATTATCAAAATGCACGAGACACAAAACATATTCATATATTTCGCACAATATTTTAACTCAGTGATGCATTCCACATCTTAACATAACTAAATGCAACCCTTATTCACACTTTAACTCAACACCTTAATCCATAGTCTTTTTCCAACTCATTCATTCACACTTGGACGTAGTAGAACACATCCTTTATCTGCACTGTAATTCGGTCTACTCCAACACACTAGTTCGCACCTGAACACAATCCTTTTATAGCTCCTTCATTCGCACTTGAACGTAGCAGAACACAGCCCTTAACTACACTATAAATCAATCTACTCCAGCACTTTAATCTGCACTCTAGCATATCATTTTAACCCGGTTTTAACATTGCCCTGTCTTCACATGTATTTCACGAATGCACCATGCTGTATTAACATAGAACATATGCACTTATTCCTATAGTTTATCCACACTTATATCTTAGAAAAATACATTTTTCTTGTTGTTCCTTTTCTGTATTATAGTTTAGAGATAAGTCCACAATAACCTATTTTCTTATATACGCAAAAGTATCTATGATATATGCTATCATACATCTGCCAAACTGAGAGGTGTCCAAAATCTATGTTTCATATAATCCACAGAATACGTATATATATATATATATATATATATATATATATATATATATATAGGAAGAGGTTCATTGATTTGAGGGCTACCATATGTATTGCTTGTGAGGCCGACTTGATGGTGCATTTTCCAACGTTGATTTAAGTGTGATTCCAAGCCATTCTTCCATAGCTTCTTTGACAAGGTATTAGAGCATTCTCTTGCAGACTATGTACTTCATATACATGACTCTAATAACCATAAGAAAAAAACATAGATAGACATCAAGAAGAAGTCTACTAGCCTATAATAAACTCTCACTCATGAAACCCATGAAGAAAGTACAAAATTCATTTTATTATGTTTGTCTTCTGTTTTTACGTAAATCCATAATTACATAGTCAATCTGAAAATCGACCTAGTTACACTTTTGAACAGTTCATACCTGAATATGCCACCACCGTGCATGGGTTTGTTAGACTCCTCAGATCTAAAAATCCATTTGTTTTGGATGACTATGCTCAAGACTCTTTTGATGCCCTGAAACATGCTCTCACCTCCTCTCCCTTGATCCGTCTCCCTGAATTTGATAGGGATTTCATCCTGTACATCTCAGCCTCCACCCATTCAGTCGCTGGGGTCCTTATTCAGGAAGATGATAACGAAATCAAACATGTTATCTATTATGTCAGTAAGAACCTTGTAGCCCCCCCTATGTCCTACTCACATGAAGAGAAATTAGCGCTAGGTATTGTGTTCTCAGTCCAAAAACTTCGTCATTATATCCTCATGTGTTCCACCAAGGTCGTGACTAATTCCAACCCCATAGCTTTCCTATTGAGTCGACGGATAATAAATGGGAAGTATGCTTGTTGTATCTTTATCCTTTAGGAATTCGATCTTGAATTTGTCACACCAAAGAGTAAGAAAGGTTTATCCCTCGCTAAACTCATTTCTGAATTACCTACTGGTATGAAGGATCCACCAATTAATGATGATTTTCCCGATGAAAATTTGTTTGCCATTACTTCAGATGACCTTCGGTATGGTGACATCCTCACTTATCTGCGAACCCAAAATTTCTCCCTCCATCTTGATCGTGATGCTCGACGACGTATCTGACACCAGGCCCCTCGCTACCTTCGTCATTGTCTCACGCATGCTGAAGCTGAGAAATTCCTTAATGCCTGCCATAGCGGCACTTGTGGTAGCCACCTCTCCGGTCGCGTTGCTGCTTTCTGTTATGATGAGAATTTCTAGCCATATGTTTGGATCCATAATCCCAGTGAGTAAGCAACAACATATTGGTTTAGAGGATTTGAGAGACTATTATGAAATCAAGATTTGCAAAGAGGCATGCAACAACAGTTCTATCGTATACAAGAAGCCAAAGTCATATTTGTGCCGAGGAACCGAAAAAAAACATTATTCTCGCAGCAATAGTGATGCCTAATACTGTTTTATTAAGTTTCATTGGCCGACTAAGGTGGTAGTGGTAGTTTCGCTCTATATAGGTAGAAGGTCATAGGCTACATGGTCTATTGAGATGTAAAGGTTAGGTAGCTTTTCACTTTGTCATCTCTTTCTTTGAATTGATTGTATTTGTATTTATGAAGGAAGAAGGTTTTCCAATGTTTTGCTATTTTTCAGAGAAGGGATGTAGTGCAGATAAGGGAGATGTGTAATTTTTTGTTTTTTAAGAAATAAATATAAAAAAATTATATAATTTTTTTTTTCCAATATAATAAAAATTCAAAAATTAATATATATGTTTGGTTAGTTTTAATTAAAAGTATTATAAAACATCAATAACTCTATTTGCTCAATTTTATTTTAAAATAAACCAAAATATTCTTTAAAGAATTTTTTTTTTTTGTTTGTTTGTTATATAAGTCTTAGAGACTATTGCATCACTACCTTTTGGCTTGAGTAGGTTTGATTCACGAGTAACCTTTGGATTGACTAGTTGTGACCCACCGACAACCTTTGGCTCGAGTAGCAGTGATCCAAGGGCATATAAGCTATCAAAATCACTGAGGCATTGCACCTAGCCTCAGCCACACCACCCCTTAGCATGCCTAGATTTTTGGTGACAGAGTTTTGAACCGACTTTTATACCAAGAAGTGCCTTAACAAAGCACCATGCCACCATATATTCTATGCCCAATAGGCTCTAAATAAAACAATGATAGTATAAAAATATTTCACTCTCACTCTCAAGCATAAATAAAATATCTGGTTGTCGATATGAAGAAACATAATTTCATATCAACCTTAAGGAGAGAGGGAGTAATTAAAAGTAAAAAGCAATGTCATGTTTTTCATTTTTGAATATAAGAAAGATGTACCATTCTTATATTTTTTTAAACCTAAATAAATTATTTGAATATTCCTATTAACTAATTTATTTTAATATAATTTTTTTTATATGTATAATGAAAGAGAAAAAAAAACATTTTAATGTTAATTAAAATAAAATATTTTAAAAGCTCAAAAAAAAAAAATCAATTACATAATAGCTATTATCTGTCGGTTAGATTAAATATAGCTAAATTAAAGTAAAAATATTGAATTCAAGTATTTTTTTTTTGTAAACTTAGTAGGTCCTTTCTATTTTCTATTGAAAGAAAAAATGTAGGTCACAACAAGATACAACTTTTGGCCTCAACCCGCCCGTAGGAAACCAGGTCTCTTGGCCGTCTTAAAGAGTTATAGGCCATCCAAAACATAAGAATTTTAAGTCTGTCTCTTACTATCTTCAAGCAGCTAATATAAGTCTTTTATTTCATACACATATTAAAAAATTAAATGCTATCCGTTGTCATCCCAAAAAGTAAAGCAAGAAAGGTTAGTTCTCATCCCAAAACATAAAGGAAATTAAGATCAATCTTCATCTGACTCAACAGGAGCCAAATATTTCACACTGGAGCTAGGCATGTCGACTTGATGCATACTTTGTAGTTTCTTATCAATTCTCTCGACGCGAACACATTGATGGTGCAGGTGCAGGTTAATTTCATGAATAGACCTGTTGATATTTGCTAAGTTTGAGGCTGCTTTGGGGTCTCCCCCAATCTCCTGAACAAAAACTATTGCCTTCACCAAAAGGAATTTCAGCAACCAATAAGTGTGAATTGAGTGATGAAATAAGGATATTATGCCTCGAGTATTACCAGGGTCGGTGATTATAGGATTCAGTTCTTCCACGGCTGTAATGTTCCAAAATTTTCATTAAGTTAATTGGAACATTAATTTTTCTTTCCTTTTAATAAAAATAATAAAATGGGTAAGGGGGCCCATGAAGAAGAATAATAAACACTCATAATGTGCAAAGGGGTCACTTAAGTGGCTTATTTTTCATCTCCTAGTGTGAAAAGGGGAAAATACAAGAAGGCTAGGTCAAGTTTGACCAAGTCAAAAAGCACTGCCTAAGGAGGAGTAGCTTGCATGAGAAGACAATGAAGTTTTGATAGGAGGGATATTATTGGATGAGAGAAACCCTAATGGATGGGGTCCATGACAAGGAACCCTCCTCTTGGCATAAAAGAGGGAAGGAGAGCCATTTCTTATTATGTTTGAGATTTCGATTTTTCTCTGCTCTCTCCAGTTGTTCAACTGGGATAGCTGTGCTACTTAGCACAAGGGAGATTTCTGTTTAGAAGTTTCCTCTCCTTCATTGGGAAGCTTTGGAGGACATGTTATTCATTCTCCTCACATCCAGGCTTGAGGCCAAGGTGACCATCTTCAGCTATAGACTTTTCCAGTTGGGCAGAAACATTGAGTTACTGGGGGTTGTAGTGAGGATTCATTATCACCCACTTCCGGAGCTAGTTTTGCAGAGGAGGAGCTCATTATTTATCTAGGAGATCAGTGAGGAGGATCCTAGAGTTTCATTGTAGATTTTGGCATTGGGCCATATGTTTCATCTCATTCACAGCACAGTATCTTCTCCATATTGCGTTATTTTCAATGGGCACTTGCAGGAGGGGTTCACACTGTGGATTGGAGGGTGTAATCTTTAGAGAAGGAAGTAGCCTTTCACTTTGAAGATCATTGGAGGAGGTTTCTTCATAATTTGTATCACTTCTATCCTTCTCCATCCTTGTCTTGTATTGAGTTGCAGCTGCTACACTACAACTCCAAAATTTTTCCATTTTGTGTATTTTGGCCAATCCCTTGGAGGATTGTCGCACTATTGTTTTCTGGGGTTGAGATCTTGCTCCCACAATTTATTTGAGCCTACTATTGCTATATCATTTTATCTACATCAGTTTTCAGTCATTTCTCACTATGTACTATGCAGTCATAGCTTGTTGTTGGGTTGTGTAGCTGTGCACTTTCTCTTTTCCATGTACATTTGTCTTGGGGCTGATTTGGCCTAGCTTGAGAGGTCTTTCCTCAAGTTCTTGTATATCTAGTTGCAGCTGCATATAATATAATGGCTATTCTCTCTTCTTGCACCACATGTATTGATATTTCACAGTTTCTATTTGTTGAAGTTTATATATTGCTGTAGCTCTCCATCTAAGCATTGTTTGAGATACCTAGGAGTGGAGGATCTGAATAACCCACCCCGGGTTATTTCTTTGAGCTAATATTATGGAAGTGTAATGTAAAAAGGATAAAAAAAGGGATCCAAGTCCTGGTTCAACTTATTTTTTCATTGGCTTCCTTATACAGCATCCTTCTGAACCCCATTATAGCAAATCCTGAAAAAGGGATATTATAGTGGTATAAGAGCTTCGAACTTGGCCCAAACTGTGGAAGTTCGAATTGTAGAGATAGAAGAGATCAAGATGATGCAGAGGATGAGATTACTCTCATCAATTTTTAGATCCAGCAAAGGCCTCTCCAAGGAGGTTGAGAAGACCGAAGAAGGAGAAGAGGAAGGACCATGCACTTCCTACTCTCACCAAGGAGGAGAAATGGAGCATGAGAAACACTTGGAATTCGAAATTATGAGTGAGTATCTTACTGAATATCAAGAAAAAACTAGAGCCTTCCAAGAGACTCTATCTTTTCCACAATGTATTCATCAGAAAGAAGAAAGAAGACCCCACAGCTATGGGATGATGAGAGGCAATAGATTCCTATTGTCCACTTTCGATGGATCACTCACATGTGCAGCAGAGGTTTGGTTGAAGAAGCTAGAGGCTTTCTTCCTACTACATCCTGTAGTAGATAGAGAGGCTAGAGAAGTTGCAGCGCTTCACCTTGAGGGTGAAGCAAATACTTGGTGGTTCATCCATTGGGGTCATGGAAGGGTTTCTACTCTTGCTGATTTTTCTCAAAGATTGATCAAAAGATTTGCTAAAAAGAGGGAGGAGCCCTCACCACCAGTTGAAGAGGCACATACCAGCGCTGTCATAGTGATGGATAAGCAACCCTCCTCTCCAGCTATTGAGGCATCCAACACTATTGAGGAAGAGACTCTTTCAGCAACACAATATTCTTCCAAAACTCTCCAAGGTATGCCTAAGTTTTTGTCTTTCATAAAGGGTTGTATATCTATGCATGCTGATTGTCTAGAGCAGGAAACCTTCATTGCGCTATGGCATCATCTTCATACACCATTGATGTGTTGTGCACCACCATTGTGGTTGGGGTTTGGAAATTTTTTCATGAAGGAGATTTCATTTCAATGTCCCATGGAATGAAAAGGTAAAAATATGTTTTGCGAAGAGGATAGCCCTTGTTGGGGGAACACCAAGAGGCAGAATGATGGGAGGCATTCACAAGGAGTTGAGTGGATGTGGATGGGACGAAAGAGGATGGAGAACCTCTTGCAAGTTTATGACACAGGGTAGCAATAGGCAATGCTGCGTTGGCTACTCTTGAGAGAGTTTGGCCAGCATAGGACCTATCCTTTTTCATGGGGTATGGAGAAGGAGGAGGACTGGCAGGATAGTTACACCATAGGGCATAGAGGAGCATGGGTGCATTATGATGAGATGGAATTGTTCTTACCACTCGTTATGACACCTCCACATATTTGTTATGGTGGGAGTATGGAGGAGCAGAAAACATTCTTGTTGCTCAGATTATATTTAGATGTTGCAGGAGCAGGAGGAGGCACTAGCATAGTGCAAAGGGGTTGCTCGCTGGCCTTAGATGCCCAAGAAATACCTTCTTCATGGGAGGGAATCTATATGTGCAACAACATGATGAGTAGAGTCTTTAACAAGATCCATTTCAAAGAATTGAGCTTTGAGATGATAGTGGCCCTACTCCACAGGCCAGCAACGTTGTCACTTAGGAGCTTGGATTACTTGCTGAAGTGTTCCCAAGACCACTTCCCAAGTAATGTACCTTGAAGCCATGTAGGAGATATTGATGAGGGAGTAATGGATAGGAGCATCCCTTACTATATTCTGATCTTCTTGTCTTGGGCTCACAAGCACAAGGGGAGATACCTACATGCAGCATTTATGGATTCTCCTTTCAGGCATTCTTATGCATACTACGTGTTGATGGAGGAGTCCACTTGGGAGGGAATCCTAATTGATGTATATCAAAATATGGATAGATGCACAGCCCGATAGATGATGATATGGTTGGCACAACCACTTTCATACTTTGTTGTAGTAAGGGAGAATTTTCATTTGAGCCATTACAGCTCAAAGACCAGAGTACATGATGAGGGAGGTAACTATTTGCTTTATGTTTTGCACTCTCTTATCTTTTTGAGTAGCATATCATATCAAGGAGGAATTTTCCTTCTTTCACATTATGTTTTGTTGTACTTATGGTCAATTGCAGCAACTTTGATGGCCATCTTATTGGTGGATTGTGGGGGAAAGCCACAGGATTTTCGGTGTGCACCATTGGCACCAAATTATGTTTTCATGATCTCATCTTGTAGGATGAATGTGGCAGAAAAAAAGTGGTTGAAAGGACACTTGTTGCATTATATATTGAGGCAGGCCAATGATGCCCTGCATTGGTTCCATGTGTGGAGCTATGTTTCACCTCCTTGCTCTCACAGATTCATGCTTCCATATTCTTCTAGTAGAATGTTGGACATGGGAAGCACCATTGGAGGAGTGGCACAAGAGTTGAGGATGCCCATATGGAGTGTGGTTATCCATACTTCTCACACTGCATATTTCAAAAAAAAAAAGTGGGCCAGCCTTGATTTCCATGTTGCATCTCTTGCCTTCAAATGGGAGGAGCCATTTGGAGAGTTTGAGTTCTTTGGGGAGGCACTCCATGAGTGTTGGATTTGATGGGATGGCTTGGGTATATCTTGAAGATCATTATGTTTCAGCCATATATCATCAGCAGCCCCATATGTATCATAAGGAGGGAGGGAAACATTGGAAGGGTGTTCTCTTTGGGAAAGAAGACCTCCACACTTTTTGTAGCACATGCTCTAAGCGGAGTATGGAAGAGGATATGGTCACCATGACAAGATATTTGTTTCTCCATGAGGTGAACCATATGATTGATTGGATACCATATGATGATTACTTCCAACTCATCACATATGAGATGATTTGGGCCAGCTTGATCTACAGCGTTGGAAGAGAGATCCTTGGAGATCTAAAATTCATCTTGCCACTTGAGGGAAACACTATTGCAGCCCAAGTTTAGCTTTCACTCCACACTTATCATAAGTGGAGAAGAGGATAGTGTGGGGTAGGCTATGAAGCTTTCCATGATCATATTTTCAGCCCACCTATTCTACATGGACTCAAGGTGAAGGATGATTTCCAGGAGTTGCCTAGTTGGAAGGTGACTCACTTTGCATGGTTGATTGCTTGGGAATGGAGGATACACATGGGGAGAATGCCTCCCAACACATTTCAGACTCCATGCCTTGAGAGGACCTCTATACATCATGTTTCCACTCTCTTGAGCACCTCACTCTTTCATGATGGTAGCTTGGTAGCTAATTTACATGTTGAGGAGAAACAATGTGGGAGCTTTACTGATGAGATAGCATCCTATTTCTTGCAGAAGATCATCATACATGGGTGCTGCCGGAGAGGAGAAGAAGAATCAGTCTACCCTTTCACTTGCTTGAGGACAAGAAATCTTTGGGAGGGGAGGACTGTAATGTTCCAAAATTTTCATTAAGTTAATTGGAACATTAATTTTGATTTACTTTTAATAAAAATAATAAAATGGGTAAGGGGGCCCATGAAGAAGCATAATAAACACTCCTAATGTGCAAAGGGGTCACTTAAGTGGCTTATTTGTCATCTCCTAGTGTGAAAAGGGGAAAATACAAGAAGGCTAGGTCAAGTTTGACCAAGTCAAACAGCGCTGCCTAAGGAGGAGTAGCTTGCATCAGAAGACAACACAGTTTTGATAGGAGGATATTATTGGATGAGAGAAACCCTAATGGGTGGGCTCCATGACAAGGAAGCCTCATCTTGGCATAAAATAGGGAAGGAGAGCCATTTCTTATTATGTTTGAGATTTCGATTTTGCTCTACTCTCTCGAGTTGTTCAACTGGGATAGTTGTGCTGCTTAGCACAAGGGAGATTTATGTTTAGAAGTTTTCTCTCCTTCATTGCGAAGCTTTGGAGGACCTGTTCTTCATTATCCTCACATCCAGGCTTGAGGCCAAGGTGACCATCTTTAGCTATAGCATTTTCCAGCTGGGCAGAAATGTTGAGTTGCTGGGAGTTGCAGTGAGGATTCATTATCACCCACTTCCGGAGCTAGTTTTGTAGAGGAGGAGCTCATTCTTTCTCTGGGAGATTAGTGAGGAATATCCCGGAGCTTCATTACATATTTTGGCATTGGGCCATATGTTTCATCTCATTCACAGCACAATCTCTTCTCCATATTGCGTTATTTTAAGTGGGCACTTGCAGGAGGGGTTCACACTATGGATTGGAGGGTGTAATCTTCAGTGAAGGGAGAAGCCTTTCACTTTGAAGATAATTGGAGGGGGTTTCCTCATCATTTTTAGCAATTTTATCCTTCTCCATCCTTGTATTGTATTGAATTGCAGCTGCTACACTGCAACTTCAACGTTTTTCCATTTTGTGTATTTTGGCCAATCCCTTGGAGGATTGTTGCACTATTGTTTTCCAGGGTTGAGATCTTGCTCCCCCACTTTATTTGAGCCTACTATTGCTATATCATTGTATCTACATCAGTTTTCAATCATTTCTCACTATGGACTACGCATTCATAGCTTGTTGTTAGGTTGTGTAGCTGTGCACTTTCTCTTTTGCATGTACATTTGTCTTGGGGTTGATTTGGCCTACCTTGAGAGGTCTTTCCTCAAGTTCTTGTATATATAGTTGCAGTTGCATATAATATAATGGCTATGCTCTCTTCTTGCACCATATTTATTGATATTTCACGGTTTCTATTTGTTGAAGTTCATATATTGCTGTAGCTCTCCATCTGAGCACTATTTGAGATACCTAGGAGTGGAGGATCTGAACAACCCACCCCGGGTTATTTCTTTGAGCTAATATTCTATAAGTGCAATGTATGAAGGGTAAAAAAAGGGATCCAAGTCCCGGTTCAACTTATTTTTGCATGGGCTTCCTTATACAATGTCCTTCTGAACCCCATAATAGAAAATCCTGAAAAAGGGATATTACAACGGCCATGTCCTATTCCTCCTCCTGCTTGGATCTTTCATGGCCCTCCCATCCATGAATAAATGACTTAATATAGGATGGTGTACCATCAAAATATGTTTGGAGAAGATTCTCCATCATTTCTTTACAAGAATTCTTGCCACGTTTGGCTGGAGGCGACTTTTGAACCTTGGCTTTTCATTTGTCCTTTGCGTCCTTCTTTACCGAATTTCCTATCACCAATTTATTAAAATTATGGTCTTCCAACAAGTTTCTTTATAAGCAGGAGTTGCTTGGAAGACCTGTAATAGTGCATAGCATGACCAGTTTAAAATACCTCGAGTGAATTGAAAATTGACGGAGTAACAAGGCCTGACCTCTTCCATCTGCAGATGGAGACTGTGACTTTGAAATATTTAGAAGACTCGGTTTGATAATAGAAATACGATCTTGAGCGAACCCGTAAACACGAATAGATGACATCACCCAAATCAGAGGGTTACAACCCTTGCTCCACTTTACCGTATTGACCCTGACCCAGATAATCCCTCCATAATTACTAAAAGTATTACTCTTAATCTGAGAAGTAGTTAGAAAAAAAAAGGTGATAGGACAACCGACATGACTGACCCACTGACAACCCAAAAATATTTTTCTACCCTTAAAATTTCCACCCCTGTTACACTAAAATTTGTCACCATGACATTTAGCTATCTATATGGGTTCATCATTACCTATTTATTTCTCCCTCAGAGGTGCAAAAACATAAAGTTCCTGAACCAAGTCTTGGAACTAGAGAAAAGCTCTTAAAATTCCTAAAAAGCCTAACTCCACATTTTTCCTAGTCATTCCCTATGGTACCATGGCTAATTGCTATAAAAACTGTGGTACATCCCACACGTAAAGCTCATTAAAACTACGGACCCCTGTAAAAGGTAAACTAAAGAGAAGCAAGTTCTAGAAGCCCAGCTGGTCGAATATTCTCCCAGCTTGTGCCTTCTAGAAGTGCTATTTGGTTGAGCTTCGCCCCTTCCATTCATGAACCTTCATCCCTTCATAAATGGAGCTATCCCTTGGTTTTTGGAGATGAAATCCCATGATGAGAGGGCTTCATCCCTTCCTTATTGGAGCTGAAAATAACTCTCTTCAGCTATAAATTGAGACCATGTTTCAGTCTCAAGGGTAGTTTGAACTTGGTAGTTTGGAGGTGAATTGCTGAAGGAATTATACTCTCCGCTTTTAGCATCATTGGCTGAGAGAGATTACATACTCATGACTACAGTCTTATGCTGATTCAAGAGAGTTGGAGTCTTGTCAAACTGATGAAAATGACTGTTCGGGACCCCAGAAGAACCTGTACAAACATCAAGGTGTAAAGGTTGTAAGGTTTCTTCTTTTATTCAAAGTTAATACAAATGGATTCTATTTTCTCATTAAGTTGTTCATCTATCTTTTGAATGATTTAATTCTTAGACTCCTTGATCACTAAGATAGATTATTGCTTTCCAATTATCATATTTTGTCGATGCTTTTGATTTGGTTTGCCTGTCTTTGATTACAAATCTTATATGCTGGATCAATAACTTCTAGAGCGACTGGATTGAAGACTGAGCAAGCGTTGGACTTTAGGTAGGAGTATTTATCCATAGTTAATGAGTAATTCTTAAGCAAAATAGTCTAGAGAAAATGGTCTACATTTGTATGTTTGTTTCTAGATATCCTTAGGATACTAGGGAGATCGCTCTTGTCCACAAGAGGGATTCGTCCATATCAAAAAATGAAAACTCCGCTGGGAAATATTTGAACTTAGTTTTCTTTTATTTTCAGTTTGATTTTTGAGATTTCTTTGAGATTTCTTTGACTGAGATTAGCTCAAAACTTGATTGGGTAGAAAGCTCAATAGGATCCCTGACTGTAAATCTGTATTTTTATTTTTTCTCTACCTTTCCTGCCTTCCGCACTTTTTCTTTTAAAATAGAGTGGTAGACTCCGCAATCTTTAGTAGAATAAAGTGCGGTACTGCACCTTATTCCATTAAAAAATGCGGATCTCTAGAAAATTTTAGAAAAAGTAGAAATTCTATTTTCTGGCATCCCATTACTTGATTTTTGTTCTTTACCCAATTTGTCTTGATTGTCAAAGACTTCTGTGAAAGGTTTCTTTTAGCAATTTCTGTAATTAAGTGATCTATTCAGTTATTTTGCATATTATGAGTAAACAATTTTCTCAGTCCTCCCATTTCTCTAAATCAGAAACTTTTGTATATCTCAGCTACTTGGTATCTCATTGCTTTTCTGTTGAGCCATTGAACTTGATGCAATTGTTATTCTTATGAAAATTTGATGTTATTTTCATTTGCAAACTTGTAAAACCTTTAGATTGATAAGGTCTAAATTTCATTTTAAAGCTATTTTTGGATGTTTTGATTTCTTTCTGGAATAAGCAGAAAATTCTTGGTTAGACTACAAACTAGGCTTAAACATCCTCCAAATTTTAGATAGAGTTCAAGATTAGAATTTTCTTTTAGTTTTGAATTTTATTATTTTAGTATTTTTAGTTTTCTTTTGGAAGAAGTTTGTTTTTTGTTTCTGATCAAAATAATATAAGGAATTTCATTTTGAGCAAAATATCTTTTTGGAATTGAAATCTCTGAATTGTCTTCTTTTCAAAGTTTTTCATACAAGAAAGAAAGAATTGATATTTTGAAAGTTTCTGAAAATCTCTCAACTCTTTCCTCTAGTTAGATTTCATTGAAAAGAAATGAATTGTTTATCATATAGATGCATTGTAGAAAATTCTGAGTCGGGTCATTAAAACATCATCAAAGTTTCATTTCCGTACCTATTGTCCTAAGAAACTACCAATTAAAAGTAACGCTTAATTAAAATCAATCTAGAAAATTTTATATTTTCTAGGGCTCTTTTCACCAACATAGCATAGGCTAGTGTCTTGGAATAGGTTTTAGTTAAATCTCCAAGATAGTAAAAACAAACAAGTAGTCGATCTTGCGGTAGGAAAATCCAATTGTAGCATCTATGCTCTGGGAAGCTCCTCCTAAAGGACTCAAGCACAAGATCATATCCGAACCAGTGAGGTAATCATACTTATCTCATTGGGAATGATAGAAGATGTGCATGTATTAAAAATGGTAAACCTTGGATAGACCATTGTCGAGGATCTGGGGTCACTTTTCAGTAAACCTTGGATTATGTCAAGGACCCTTCAAGGGGATTGGGCTTGTTACTCTGCCCTTGCATGTATATTGGATTGTAGACTGTTCCCCCAGGTATATGTGCTCTCTTTGGTGACCTTAGTGGCCATAAAATATAGGATTATTTCCCAAGGTGAAGGTGGAGGGGAGGTCTCACTGTACCTAGAGCAGACGTCGGCTAGACTCACTTGGACTCTCCGGAGGGTTATCTTCACTCGAGATGGTTTAAGTGGAGAAACTTGCACTGGTATGTTTCATTAAGAAGGTTTTCAGGGTAACTGTTCCAACTACCATTTCTGCATTAAAATTCTACTATGTTGGATTTCATCACCAACTAGTGTTTTTAGTGCAGGTATCTACTTTTTGTGTGTGGATTGATCTCTTATATTTTTATAGGTGTGTGATTCATGTGATTGTTTCCTTAGTGAATTTAGAGTTTTTTTGAATTTTTTCTTTGTTTGTGTGTGTTAAATTTTTTAATCGTGGCTGAATTACCGAGACGATCATGTAGAACTCAGGGGAAGCCCCCTGAGTACACACCAAGCCAACTAGAAAGACTTAAATCTTTGATACCAAATTTTATCAGTAGAACAAGATTAACGGAACAAGGAAAATCATCCATAATTATTCATCCTGATTCTGAAGTAGATCAATCGCAAATAGCAGAACATACTCCACAAATAGTTTCAATTTCTAAATAACTGAAGTTGCTTCTACAACAAGTGAATTATCACCTGAAGAACCTGAAATTTCTGAACCGAAAACTATACCTGCTACATCAGAACCTACTTTAGAATTCACTACTCCAACTTCCAATTATCTTAATTCACCCAAAGTAAAATCGAATTATAGAAGATCTTCGTCCTGGTCTCATTAGTATTGAATAAATCATTGATATAGAGGAAGAGGTTTTTCTTCCTTCAACTCAGGAAAATTTAGAACTTAGAGAACGTGAATCAATTTTTTATAGTTATTTTAGATAAGACACTTGGTATTCTTCATTAACATATTTTCTACAAAACGTAGGTCTTCAGTACTCACCACCCCGAATTCCTTTTTTCCCTAAACCAATAGGTTATAGACCTTAGCTAAACATGTATAGTGAGTCATCTATGTTTACTGAATCACCAGAAACATTTCTGTATGGTGGTTCGTCGATTCCTGTAGGCTATCAGTCGCTCTCTGGTACATTCTCAGGAGCATCTCCTCTTCCTAACAAACCATGGTCATCATCTCGAATGAATGAATCAAATACTAGAACTTTGAACAATGTGCAAGTTTATATGATGTTTGGAAATATCTCGAACCCTGGTTCTAAAGGTAGTAATTTATCGACTAGGGGGAAATCTCAAAATAGTCAAATACAGCCTGGGAGGCAACCTCAAGGACAGTACATACCTCAGGGTCAATATCAACATCAAGGACAGTACATACCCCAAGGTCAACCTCAGGGATAGTATATGCCTTAAGGTCAGTACGTGCCTCAAGGTCATTATCAACCTCAAGGGAAGTACCCAGTTCAAGGATTGCAACCTCCTTTAGGACAACAGTTCTACCCAGAATAGAAAAATTGTACAAGGAGGTGGAAATTATCCAGTCAATTATCACTCATATGTTCAACCAAATTACGATCCGTCTTATGTACAACCTTAATTGGGACCTTCATATCCCGGAATGGTGTGGGATCCATCTCAAGTCCAACAGAATTTACAATCAAATATGAAAGTATCCTACTATCAATCTGGACAAAAAGTTGGTTATAATAAATCCCAACATCCTATCCAACCTGTCATTCAAACACCTGCATCTGGTCCTGTTCAACAACCTGGTCCGAGTACACCTACAACTATGCCCCAAACTACTGCTCAGACTTCTGTTCAACCAACCACACCTATTACTGGAGTGTCTACAGCTCCTATCACATATGCCCCTCAAACATCAGTACAGTTTCCTTAGGCTTCTATTCCGCAGTCTGGACCTACAATTCAGACTACTGTTCAGATGCCGATAGGACAACCTGGTACAATTACAGTTATAACAAGTCAACCTCAGTTTACTTATCAACCGTATCAGGGGCCGTATCGATATGGACCTGTTCAAACTCCAGTCTACCCACAAAAACCGTACCCTAGGTATACATATCAGACACCTGTTCAACCCCAGTATGGTTCGGTTATTCCTGGTTATCCAGGGGACACTCTGATTCCAAATGCACAACCTATTCCAGGTTATCCTGGATATCCTCCTCCTGGGACTAGTTTAGTCTCACAAGGTTATCAACAAGACCCTACCCATCGATTTCCATTCATAGACACTTTAGATTTACCAGATTTATCTCGCCTTATGAATGATCCTATCTATTATCATCCGTATTGGCCACCTATGCCACTTATGCTTCCCAGTGATATCCCAAAGTTTGAAGGAAAATTAGGAGAGGATCCTTCTAACCATGTCATGACTTACTACCTTTGGTGTGCATCCAACTCATTAATTGATGATTCCATTCGACTTAGAATTTTTCAGAGAACATTAATAGGATTAGCTTCCAAGTGGTACATTGAATTACCATGAGGCTCATTTACCAATTTCAACACTCTAGCAAATGCTTTCTTAACTCATTTTCAATTGCCAGTTAGATACGACAATGACATAGAGTTATTAACATCACTAAAACAATCTACGTCTACATACATATTAGATCATATTCATGAATGGAGACGAAGAAGATGTTTGGTAAAAGTTTTTATCCCGGATCAAATATTGGTGGAATGGTTTGTCAAATCATTGCTACCAAAGATCATTGAAGATGTAGCCAAAGCAGGAGTTGTTACAGAAGAACAAGTTATTACTTAAGCTCAGTATCTAGGAACAAGTTATTTCTCAAGCTTAGTATCTAGACTTGGTATATACCCAGTCTGGAACTTTGTACGAGAAAATTATTGATTTAACACGTCCTGGTTAGATAAAAAAAACTCCTTCAGGGTCTCATGCCGCTGATGGTGTAATCGGTTTAGTTAGTACAACTAAGAGTAAGAAGAAATCTTCAAAGGTTACTTATCCCATAATAACTTTACCTGATTCACCAAAAGGAGAATCTTCCCTGGAAACTTCTGTCGATATTCACATTGTAGATTCATCTACTACAAAGCCGAAATTCGGCAATAAGAATAAAGGGAAGAAAAATAATAAACAAACTTCATCTCCCAAGGAAAAAACTAATAAAAATGAATCAACTAATGATAAACGGAAACCTCGTTATCCTTGTCTTATCTATGACGAGGATAATTTCACTAAGGAATGTCCACATAGGTCCGAGGTATCTAAATTCGTCAAAGGTTCATCCACCTCTGCCGTTTTGAAGGATCCTTTTCCTGTTCAAGATAACAAAATGATTGGATCTTCCTCCAATGCTTCAGCAGATATTTTGATGGTTGCAACTCGATCACAAGATTATGGTAGTAAAAACCCTGTTGCTAGTAAAGAAGTAGAAAATTCTAGTTCTGCACCAGCTACATCTCCTTCGGTTTCTGATCCGTTGCATATCAAGAAACTGAATCATGATTTAGTAATCAAATCGCCTGCTAAAGGTGTACTTCGTAAATCAGCTTTCAATCCACATGCGAGAGCTGCTCGGAATTACAACATTGTGGAGGATTTAGCAATTTCTCCTTCAGCAATGTCAGCCTTGGAAGTGCTGCAATCATGTCCAACACAAAGGAAATTACTCTTATCAGCAATTGGAGCTGTAGATATTCAGGATTCAAACCTCATGGTCTTCGATTTAGAAATTTTTACACCTCGTCTCCCTCATGAAACGACTTTCTGGATCCTAGTACTAGTCAAAAACAGACGTTGCTTTCACACTATTATTGATGAAGGAGCATATACGTGTATCATGTCATTAAACTATTGGAAATAACTTGGTTCTCCAACCCTTAACCAGTCACCAACAATCCTCAAAGCTTTTGATGGAAGAGGATTCCATCCATTCAAAATTTTATAGGATCTACCTATAGAAGTCGAAGGAAAAACCGTTAATTTAGATGTGGAAGTAGTTGATGCCCCTCTAGATTACAACCTTCTTTTGGGTCGAAGTTGGTCTTATGCTATGAATATTTTCGTGTCATCCGTATTTCGGATAATTATGTTTCCTCATCAAGGAAATATTGTGAAAGTCGATCATCTCTCATATTATTCATCTGACCCAGCTTCTACTGATAGTATTTCGCATATAGTAAAAACGACTATCCCTTATGAGGATGTAGGAGTAGGTTTAATCAAAGATTCCACTTTAATGGGAAATTTTTTTATGCCTCCACATAACATACCGCATGATATTGCTAATATCAATATGATTACATCAAGTAATATTCCATTTGCTGATCCTTAGATAGTGCCTTCAGAATCAGAACTGGATTCATTCAATGGTGGGATGCCTTTGAGTCCTTTTGAGATAGCATATCACACAGTACAGTAATTTTCCGACCCTTTATCAACTGATGTTGATCCAATTAATGTGATCAACGAAGAATCATTTTCAACATCAAGCTCGGCTACAACATCAATTCCTGATCCTTTTCAGCAAGTGTTTCATACTGATGAAAGCATTCATGAATTCTTGTCTGTAGATGAATTGCCATGGGATCACCTCCATCATAGGTCATCATTTTTATCTGAGCTTGATAAATTCGAAAATAATTTTTCCTCTATTTTTACAGCTAATTATGTCGAGGAACCTCAGAGTCCAATCTCGATCACAAACTCAGATTTTGAAGTAAATTTGGAGAATATTTCTTCTACCATTCCTATTGACATCTCAGTGAAACCCGAAATTATTGAAAACATTCATATAGGTGCTTCATGTATGCCAGATGAAATTTCTACATATAAAGCCCTATTTCAAGAATTCTACGACATATTTTCCTAGTCTTATGAAGAAATGCCAGGAATCAATCCCAACATTTTCATTCATGAAATAGAGACTTACCCAGATGCTAAACCTGTCAGACAACGATTGCGTCCAATACATCCATGAAAAGCTGCTACCATTAAATCCAAAGTTGAGAAATTACTGAGAGCAGGTTTTATTTATCTGATCCCGTTATCGGATTGGGTATCTAATACCGTTCCCGTTACGAAAAAACAAGGAAAAATACGAGTATGTGTTGACTATAGGGATATTAATAAATCTTGTCCTAAAGACAACTATCCAACTCCTTATATCAACCAAATTATTGACGATTGTGCTGGAAATGAAATGTGTTCATTCATGAATGGATTTTCCGAATACAATCAAATAAACATACTCCCTGCCGATCAACCAAAAACAATGTTCATTTGTCCCTGGGGAACGTTTGCTTATTGTAAATTACCTTTCGGATTAAAGAATGTTGGGGAAACTTTTCAAAGGGAAATGTCCTATGCTTTTCATGACATTAAACACATTGTGCAAACTTATCTTGATGATTTACCTGTTCATTCATTACACAGGGAAGGTCATCCAACTCACTTACGAGCGATTTTTATCGGATGTAGGTATTATAAGATTCGCTTGAATCCACAAAAGTATGTTTTCTTTGTACAATCTGGTAGTTTACTGGGATTTATCGTTTCGAAAGAAGGAATGCATGTCGACCCTTCGAAGGTTGAGGTTATTATCAATTTACCTCCTCCTTCCTCACTCTACCAACTCCAAAGTTTGCAGGAGAAAGAAAAATTTCTGCGTAGATTCATCCATAAATATGTTGAGTTAACCAAAGGTTTTACCAGGCTTTTGAAACAAAATATTCCTTTCATTTGGGATGAGATTTTTGATCCATATTTTGATGCTTTAAAACACGTGTTGACCCATGCACCATTACTACATCCACCAAATTATAGCCAGGATTACTTTTTATACTTAGCAGCCTCTGATTCCACCATTGGAATGGTATTAGTTTAGGAAGATGAATTCCACAATGAAAATGTGATTAAAAATCTCATTCGGAATCTCAATCCCACAGAGATTAAATACTCGCATGTGGAGAAATTGGTCTTGGCAGCAGTTCAAGCTATCCAACGTTTTCATCATTACATTTTGTTACAAAAAACAACTGTGATTTCTAATTGTAACTCGATGATGTACATTTTGACTAAACAATTGCTCGAGGGAAAATACTCGAAGTGGATAGTTATCCTTCAAGAGTTTGATTTAGAATTTGAAAAATCCAAATCAAAGAAATCACTGGTGTTCGCCGAACTCATGTGTGACTTCCCAAATACTGAGACGAAAACTGTGGTAGAGCATCCGATCGCTGATGAATCTCTGTTTCTTATCAGTACGTTAGATCCATGGTATGGGGATATAATCACTAATCTCCAAACCCAAACTTTTTGGCCTGAAATTTCACATTCACATGGACAAAAGATTTGTTACCAATCCCAGAAATACAATATTGTTGGAGACATGCTTTATCGTTGTGGTGTGGATTCTGTATTTCGACGTTGTTTAACTCATGAAGAGTTTGAACAAATTTTGAATGAATTCCATTCTGGAGCATGTGGCGGTCATATGTCTGGGTATGCCACAACCCAAAAGATATTGCACGCTGGTTATTTTGGCCTTCGTTATTTAAATATTGTATTCTTGCCATCTGAAAATGCCACAATTGTCAAATTTTTGATCAAAAAATGCGTGCACCACCAGCTCCTCTTCATCCCATATTTGCTTTTGGTCCTTTTGCAAAATGGGGCATTGATTTCATTACATGTAACCCTCACTCAGTCAGGGGGCATGGGTATATTATTCTAGCAGTAGATTATTTTACCAAATGGGCCAAGGCAATGCCTACATTTGCGGCAGATGGAAAAACTGCAGCTAATTTTGTATTCAATAATGTGATTGCTCAATTCGGTGTACCCCAAGCTATCGTTACCGATCATGGGATCCATTTTCGAAACATTATGATGACCGAAATTTCTAACCAGCATGGCCTGCGCCATGATAGTTCTACTCCATATTAATCATAGGTTAATGGTCAGGTTGATGTTGTTAATAATTTTTTAACCACTATGATTAAATGGATAATCGAAATTCATAAATCGAATTGGCATACTTTTCTTTTGTCAGCACTTTGGGTATATTGAACCTCAGCAAAAACCGTAACAAGTTTCACTCCTTTTCAACTGGTCTACGGTTTAGAAGCTGTGTTACTGATTGAATGCGAAATAATGTCACTTCAATTAGCCATAGAGTTACAACCAGTTATCTCTAAGGAGGAAAAACACTTTTGTACCTGACACAATTAGATGAGACTCGGCGCATCGCTGCATTGGCAGCTGAAGCTCATAAAAAACGTGTTAAAGCTCAATACGATCGAAGTGTTACACCTCATGTTTTTTCAGAGGGTGACCTAGTATTAGTATATGACCAAGCTAATGATAAACTAGGAGCTAGGAAATTTGAACCTATGTGGCATGGTCCTTATATTGTCAAGCGAGTGCTTGCAAAAGGGGCTTACGAATTGATTTATTATGACGGGATCTCTTTAGGTAAACCCAGAAATGGCCTTTATCTGAAGAGATATTATGCTTGATTTTTTGTGTGAAGATATTACCTATAGATTAGTTATTTTTTCTAGATTAGCTGCTTTAGATTAGATGAGGGTGTCTAGTTAAGGTTTGTGTTGACTATTATTCCTGCTTATCTTGATTACTCTTGATATTGCAAATGTCGACGTCCCTTCAAGCCTACATTGGTTTTGATGATGGTGCCTATCGTAGTACACGGAATATCTATTCCGTGGCCTGGGTCATCTATTCACCCACTGATGAGTTAGTTTCTCTACATGGGGTAAGCCTTGGTCAAACAATGAATAATGTTGTTGAATATAGCACAGTGATTGAGTTATTATATGATACCATTTCATTCGGCATTCAATTTTTGATCGCTAGGTTATATTTTGAACTCATTGTATTACATTTAAATAGAGTATATGCAATTAAAAATCCAATGTTATTTAGATTATTCTTGAAGGTTCGTCTCTTGGAAAGGCAGTTTGATTACATTGAATATCAGCACGTTACGATAAATTTAAATACATTGGCTGATGCATTAGATAATAATGTTATAAATAGAAATTTGCGACATTAAAATAGTAAGTTAAAAAAACATTCGATAAGTGTTGAATAAGATAGTCGTCGAAAGTATTCATATCATAGATAGAGTTTGTGTTTCAAAAAAATATTACATTGTTTAGGACCATAGGTTTAAAACACCTTATGATCTGAAAGGTAGTGATAAAAGAAGCAAAAATACAATGATCTACGATGATCATCCACTATCTGTGGTGATGATCATGATAATACACTATCGCTTGTGCCACTCTATGTAGATATCTCCAAAACTGGCTAGGAACACTAGCAACATGCCTCTAGAGGCATAGAGGAATATCATTCATACTAGTCTCTGGAATGTCTCTGGTTAACCGCTCTAGGTTTTGCTCTAAATCAGTGAGAATCTCTGCTACCTAATTCTCTGGTGGTTCAATAGTGTCTGTTCACTTCCTCTCGAAGCGACGGAGATTGGATGGTCTTCGTGGATCAACATCTGCATTTAAATTTTTGTCATCAATACTAGTCGATTGAAAACAAAATAAAAAATTAGAGTTAAAAACACATCAAAATGATTGATTTACCTGACTCATCCCACTGTGTTCCTGGAGGAAGAGGCATATCAGGGTCACCGCGGAAATCTATCCCAGCATAAGGAAAATCTTCAATGGCGAAGATTTGGTTCTGTAGCCAATGAAAGTATGCAGGTGTAAATTGAAATATCTCAAAACCCTCTCCATGACAGGCCATAACTTGTACCCAGCTGGCCATCTGAGGCTCTCTGACTCTACCAGCATCAACCAAGATAAGCTAGGGGGCAAGAGATGGAATCCTCTCCAAAGCAAAAGAAACTACGATAGCTCCATATCCAAAAAATTTCAACTTTGCATTCGTAGCTCTGGTCAATTGGCCTTTTACATTAGCCAATACTCCACACTAGTTGAAGATGGTGCCTCTATAGCATTCAACTGTTGTCTGCATCTGGGATTTATTAGCTACGTGTGGAGTTGCACTCCCACACAATCTAGCCATTGTGAACGCAACCACTTTGAGTTCAAGACGGATAATGGTTTTTATATCAATGCAATTGTCTTTTGGATCAGCCTCTTTGTTACAAAATTCTTGTTGATAGGTAGCTATAGACTGACCACCTTGCCTAGCCCCAAACAAGGAAATAGGTTCTCCTCTTTTGGACAAACCTGTAAGGAAGTATATATCCTCAAGCTCAATTTCAAGCCGGTGATCACCGATAATGAAACACTGTTCTTGAATATCCCACTTGTTCACCAACCATGTCAATAACTCTACTTAAGCCCTCATGCCTTTAATTGCCCAATATTTGTATAATCCATAGTTTTTCAAAACACGCAATGTGGGTAAACTTCCCATAGCTGCCTCATGTTCATGTTCTCTCCATTCAAGCATTGTGGATACTCTGCAATAGACATATTGAAATATTAGATCCAATTAGAATGGAAAATTTTTGCTTAATTTGAGAGAAATCATATTTTTATTTTGTTCACGGCGCTTCCGCACTTTTTGCGTTAAGACAGTGCGAGCTACCGCATGTGTTATACATGAAAAGTGCGGGACCCTGATAATTTTCATTTGGAAAATTATCAGGGTCCACAGGTACTATGTCTTTTACCTGTGGTACCCCGAGAGCGATTTTTTGAACCTATTTTCTCTTAAAAAATGATTCTAAAGCCTAAAAAGAGAATGTAAATAGACAAAAATGAAGAGAAATGAATTGTGGATTACCTGGAGTAGATGGTTTTGGATTTGGATGGTCAGTTCTTCTGATATCTCCTTTGGAACTTTTTCTACCAAAAGCTCTCAACTTTCACTCTAGATGCAAGTGGTAAAAATGAATTGGTTAAACTACTTTTGATAAGATTTTTGAATAAATAAAATAATATTTTATTTATTTTCCACTTTGAAAGGTTGTTTTTCAAATAATTTTTACTTATCTAAAAGAGTTATGTTTAATTTTTTGGGTTTTTGTGCAGAATACAAGATTTTCGGGTGAAATAATCATTTCGGAAATGAGTATGTTTTTTGTCACTTTTCCAAACTCGTTAAAACTTACAGAAAAAGCGACACTACATGAGTATGTTTTTATCAATTTTTCGAACTCGTTAAAACTTACAGAAAAAGAGAAACCATGGAGTCCTCTTTTAAGCCCTTTTCAGACTCTCTAAACATGAAAGATTGCTGAGTACTTGACTATTCGAACTCGTTAAAAGAAAATTAACAATCGTCCCTTCAGTATAAGTTTACCCCTTTTCCGAACTGAAATGGACTATTTACGAAAAATGTATACGTTGACTAATCATTTTCAATAGAGTTCTTTCCTGCATTATTTTATCCTTTTTCGAGCTTGAGAGACTAAATTTACGAAAAAGTACACCCACAGAGTTTTCTTAAGTTTTTCTTTTGACTCCCTAAAACTAAAAAACACCGAGTTTCACCTATACTGGACTCGTTAAAATTTAATAGTAAAGGACTTGAAAATTATAAACAGGAACGAACCACTCCTTCTTAGGGTTCGATTTTAATACTAAGTTGGACTCATCCGAAGGGTGAGCTTATATAACAAGAAAATGTTATCCTCCTCAAGCTTGTAAAAAATAAATAGGTACTTGCTAGAAATGGTGGGGAAAAAGAGAGAAGATGAATCCAGTTGTCACACTTTGTTTCAAAAAGTTGTATACCACTCTTGAACTTGACATTTTTGTCACATTCATGTGTGGGTTGGGAAAATCCTTTGGCCAAACAGTTAATCAAACCACATTGAAAGTCTTCAGCTGGTTTCTGGGTATTAGCTTTAGGTCAATCATCACCATCTGCAGTGTCGTTAGTGTTCAAGAGATCAATTTAATAAACCATCATTGCAAACATTTGTCTCTATTCGCATTGACCATCCTTGAGTCAGTCCTTTCTTAAAATTTATTCAAAACTTGACCTAATGGTTTTGTGTCGTGGGCTTTTGTACGACATATCACTTTCTATCGACGACAACTCATCATCTAGAAAGTTGATCTAGAATCCTAACAATACCTTGGAATCTGCATGCCCTAATGGCATGTTTCTCTCCTTTGACGATAGGTTGCATCATTGACCTTCGATTGAATGATTCTATGAAATGTTTGACTTCAGATCAAAAATTCACATTTCATAGATTGTACTGAGTACTTTGAGAACCATTGTCATTATTGGTGGTTTCTCTCACACTTGTTAATAGTTCACATCATTGACTGGTAATCAAGTGGTTTCTACCATGTTCGACTTCGACACAATCAATCGCATGGATATAATCGTACTAGTTAGAGAATCAAGAATCAAGACCCTAGATCTAGTTTCCACCATCCAGGCTACGAGGAATTTTATTATTCATCATACAATAGACTACTTCTAATAGATGGCTGTGTCCATACTATGTCTACTCTTTATGCAATTCTAAAATAATTTATGTATCAGAACATGTAGTTAGTTTTGATCTAAGTATGGGAATGCCTACCTCAACGATGATATACATATATATATTCTTGCATTGAATGTTTTTTCAGGGTTTCAACCGGTGTGCCTGGAGCTCGATCCTCAGAATGATAAAGCACTTCACTCTTCAGAACTCTTCAGAACTCTTCAGACTTCGCACTTTAGGGGGAAATCTGTTACACTAAAATTTTTCACCATGAAATTTAGCTGTCTATATGGGTTCATCATTACCTATTTAGTGCTCCCTCAGAGGTCTAAAAACATAAAGTTCCCGAACCAAGTCTGGGAACTGGAGAAAAGCTCTTAAAAATCCTAAAAAGCCTAACTTCGCACTTTTCCTAGTCATTCCTTGCGGTACTGTGGCTAATTTCTATAAAAAATGCGGTACATCTCGCACGTAAAGCTCATTAAAACTGCGGACCCCCGTAAAAGGTAAAATAAAGAGAAAATTAAGTTCTAGAAGCCCAACTGGTCGAATATTCTCCTAGCTGGGGCCTTCTAGAATTTGGTCGAGCTTTGCCCCTTCCATTCATGAACCTTCATCCCTTCATAAATGGAGCTATCCCTTGGTTTTTGGAGCTAAAATCCCATGATGAGAGGGCTTTATCCCTTCCTTTTTGGAGCTGAAACTACCTCTCTTCAGCTATAAATTGAGACCATGTTTCAGTCTCAAGGGTACTTAGAACTTGGTAGTTTGGAGGTGAATTGCTGAAGGAATTATACTCTCCACATTTAGCATCATTGGCATGAGAGAGATTACATACTCATGACTACAATATTATGTTGATTCAAGAGAGTTGGAGTCTTGTCAAATTGAGGAAAACGGTTGTTCGGGACCCCGGATGAACCTGTACAAACATCAAGGCATAAAGGTTGTAAGGTTTCTTCTTTTATTCAAAGTTAATACAAATGGATTATATTTTCTCATTAAGTTCATCTATATTTTGAATGATTTAATTCTTAGACTCCCTGATCACTAAGATAGATTATTGCTTTTGAATTATCATATTTTTCCAATGCTTTTTATCTGGTTTGCCTGTCTTTGATTTCAGATCTTATATGTTGGAACAATAACTTCTGGAGCGACTAGATTAAAGACCAAGCAAGCGTTGGAATTTATATAGGAGTATCCATCCGTAGTTAATGAGTAATTATTAAGCAAAATAGTCTAGATAAAATGGTCTAAATCTGTCTATTTGTTTCTAGATATCCTTAGGATACTAGGGAGATCGCTCTTGTCTGCAAGAGGGATTCTTCCGTATAACAACCCCCCACATTAACATCATTAGAAGCCATACGATCTATTTCCCACCTTTGGTGGCACCAATTGTGGTCATGCAGAAAAAATGGTGAGAAAACAATAGGGTGCCAAATTGGGCAGCATGTAAATCAAAACAGCGCCATGCAATGTCCATGCAACAATCTGTCGGGTCCTTGCATCTTCAATAATACCAATAAAGCCAAGAACTCCAATCTAGCCAGAACAAAGTAATAAACCATGCCGCATTGTAAATAGGCCAATTCAAAGCATTTCTGTTTGAATGAAAAGATATTCTATCTATTCCTACCAAAACACCGACATTGGAGTACTGAACCCAAAAATCCCTTGAATCAACCCCTAGAAGACTATCCATTGTGAGAATTTCTACCTCACAGTAATTCATAGTGTTATCAATATACAAACATTTCAAGGAACTAAGAATAAAACCAGAAACATGTTGCATGACAATAGTGTTATAGGATTGACTATGAGACGCAGACAACATATTGCAATATATCAAACCAGGTAGAGATAATAAAGGAAAACCAATATCTTTCTTCTCATAGAGCGAAACACAGAGACTCATTTCATGGAAATGAAATATGGAGAATTGGATACATATGATACATTTCAGGCTGCAAAGCTCTCCGACATCGACTGAACTGTTTACAAAAACTCTGCGTGTGATAGAAGATAAACATGCAAAGAATGGTAAAGCCCATGTAAATATCCTGTTCCCACCTCACCCGACGACACACATACCAAATAATTCCTGAAAGCCCACTTGTTGCATCGGGTTGTTCTGCATTATAAACTAATGCGGTCATAACTATCCGTGGGTGAAGTCACCCATCCCAATGTGTGCACCTCATCCTCGATCATGGAGTGACGGCCTTCGCATGCCTCCGCCACATACCCTCCTCCTATCTCTGTGACGTGCCGCTTGCATTGATAGTTGGCACCCCGATCGGGGGAATATTGATTCAAGTTAGTGTTAAGGTTTAGAATGAGTTAATTTAAGTTTTATTGATTGGTAAATTAAGGTATTTTGTTAATTGTAAGTATTTTTTTTTTTGAAAATATGAAACA
Organism: Pinus albicaulis; assembly: GCA_034641835.2. Lineage (NCBI taxonomy): Eukaryota > Viridiplantae > Streptophyta > Pinopsida > Pinales > Pinaceae > Pinus > Pinus albicaulis. The sequence continues at coordinate 692,313,551 of CM076579.1, read as the reverse complement.
ATTTGTGGCTAATTTAATTTGTTGAAATATGAATTCATCTATGATCAAATAAATTAAATTATTTTTAAAAAATAATAAATTTTAATATATAATGTTAAGCTATACAAATTTTGCAAAAATATTTTGGTCAAACCCAAATAATATGAGTTTGACCAAAAACCAAATATAATATCTAGTGGGAGAGATAATAATAATTTAAGTATTATATATTAAAAAAAGAAAAGAAGAGAAAATGGATCAAAACTAAATGTAATAATTTAAAAAGGACAAAGTGAAAGTGGACTTTTTATGTTGATTTTTTGTTTGGTAATTTTTTTTAATTAGATGAAAACTTACTCCAATAATTAATAATTCAAATATTATAATAGAAGTTTTAATAATAAAAAAATCAATTTTAAATTGACTCATATTTTCAAAAACCTTAAAAGACTTCCTTACCATTCAAAACATTGGTTTTGAATTGTGTGACATTTTGACATTAGGAATGAAGTTTGCTACCCCTATATAAAGAATATTATTTAAATTTATAACAAATTGGCCATTATTAAACATTAATATTTCAAAAAATGTATGATATTAAATATGAGACAAGATTAAAATCTTCTACACGGTTTCATCTGGAAATCCTCTACATAATGATAGTTGTGGAAATCTACATTATGTTATCTAATTATCTAATAAATTAGTTAATATAGGAATTTTTTTTAATCAATTTCCTAATGATTGATAATGACACTTGAGGTGTAGGTGAAGGTCATTCGGTGCCCGAGAAAAACCGTCCCATGGAACGTAAAGTTATAGAAAAGCCTTCGCCTGCCCCTATGAATCAAGAAATGTCGATATCGAAATGCATTGGATTCCAAGCTGCTATGTGTTTTCCCAAAAATTGTTGCAGTGAGTGCCATAGTTGGAAAACATGTGATGGATGTGACCATGGATGACACATATTAGTATCTATTGTAGTGAGAAATCCTGGAATAAAATCTTAGTACAATAAATTTCGAAGTCTCTCTCATCTAGTAAAAATGGGTAGTTTTAATATACAATTTTTTCAGTGTGCAAATGGTCTCTGTGACAGTGAAAGTTTGATTCTTAATAATGGTTATTTAGACGCAAGTTAGCATAGTTTACAAAAAAAATTTCTTTCAAATGGTTTCTTTCTGACATGATGTTTAATGAAAATGACAATCTTGTATAATCTACAACAAGAGATATATTAAAACTTACATAATTTTTGTCAGCTCAGTGTGATGGGACCTTTATACTCGTGGTTAGTAAATCTATGCAAGGAGAAATAGCATTTTAAACTTCATAGTCAATCCGGTTAAAAACAAATAAATCAAATTATTTTTAAAAAATAATAAATTTCAAGTTGTAATGTTAAACTATATAATTTTTGCAAATTTGTTTGGTGAAACCCAAACTAATTTGAGTTTGACATATAACCAAATGAAATATCTACTTCGTGCCGCAGAGATAATAAGAGTAAACATATAATTCATTCAAATATAAGAATAATAATAATAAATTTAATATGAATCATAAATAAAATACTTGATTAAGTAATATTGATATGTCTTTAAAAATATATTAGTAAAAAAAATAATGTGAATAATATGGGTCATAAATAAAATATTTTAATGTGTGCGTTAAATAAAATATTTCAGTATCAATTATCTATATACTCATGCACCCATATAAATTAAATGGTTGATAAATGTCATAAACATAATTATTATACATCTCAAGTTGCTAAAAATAAAAGAAAATACAACTATAAATTGCATCACATGTTGCAAAGGAAACTTCATAAGGTAGTAGCATAGGAAAGACTAGTAGATCAAAAATAATTATTTTTTCATTCTTTTAATTCGAACTTACGACAACATAGGAAAGAGTAAAAGATCAATATTAATTATTTTTTCATTCTTTTAATTCAAATTTTGATCTTGAGAATGGAAAGATCACCACACAAATGTAATTCCATGCTTCACAAGGTACCTTCCAACCTATGTGATGAGATGTGATTGGGAGACCTTTTTCTTGTTATGCTCCAATTCCATTTCCTGTCTTGTTATTAGTTCTCCAGAATAGGTCCTATACTTAAAAAATATGAAAATGAAATCGAACAAGTTATCTATTATGTCAATAAGAACCTTGTAGGCTGCCCCTGTGTCCTACTCACATGAAGAGAAATTGGTGCTGGGTGTTGTGTTCTCAGTCCAAAAACTTCGGCATTATATCCTCATGTATTCCACCAAGGTCATGACTAATTCCAATCCCATAGCTTTCCTCTTGAGTCGACGGATCATCAATGGGAAGTATGCCTGTAGGATCATTACTGTTCAAGAATTCAAACTTGAATTTGTCACACCAAAGAGTAAGAAAGGTTTAGCCCTCGCTAAAATCATTTCTGAATTACCTACCAGTATGCAAGATCCACCAATTAATGATGATTTTCTCGATGAACATTTTTTTGCCATTACTTCGGATGACCTTTGGTATAGTGATATCCTCACTTATCTGCAAACCCAAAAATTCGCCCTCCATCTTGATCATGATGCTCGATGACGTATTTGATACCAGGCCCCCCACTACCTTCATCATTGTCTCATGCACGCTGAAGCTGAGAAAGTCCTTAATGCCTGACATAATGATGCTTGTGGTGGCCACCTCTCCAGTCTCACTATTACCCATAAAATCATGTGCGCTAGGTATTTTTGGCCTTCTCTCTTCGGTGATTTCATTGAAGCAGTCAAACACTGTTCCAATTTCTAACACTTCATGCCAAAGGCTCGAGCCCCTCCAGCTCCCCTCCATCCTGTCACCTTAGTTGGTCCCTTCTGTAAGTGGGCCATAGAATTTATGGAGTGTTGACCTACATTTGCTGGTAACCACGTGGCGGTTGACTATTTCACCAAATGGGCTGAGGCCATGCCAATGGTCAACAACACGATAGCTACCACAACCCTCTTTTTCTTTAACCATGTCATCGCTCGATTCACAGTTCCGAAAAAATTGGTCTCTGACCATGGCTGACATTTTGAAGATGGGATATGGCATGAGCTATCCTCTCTGTTGGGCTTTGAGCACCAATATTCATCATCCTATTACCCCGAAGGTAATTACCAAGTTTAAGCGGTCAATAAAATCCTTAAAACTATGCTTCAAAAGACAATGAATAAGCATGAAACTAACCGGCACCTTATTCTCTTCCCTACTTTGTGGGCCTATAGAACTTCTATTAAAACCACCACTTGGTTTACTCCTTTCCACCTTGTTTTTGGCGAGGAGGCAATTTTACCAATTGAGTGTGAAGTCCATTTCCTTCACCTGGCCTTTGAACTTCTCCTTGACACCCAACCTTTAGAACAAAGACTTATCATGCTTAAGCATGCTTCCCAAGACCGTCGTGTTACATTGCAAACCACCAAGGCGGCTAAGAAATGCACCAAAGCTCAATATGACCGAAAATTCCACCCTCATACTTTTCATGAAGGCGATCTTGTTCTAGTGTATGACCAGGCACATGATGTCCTCGGTTATGGGAAGTTTGACCCATTATCGCTAGGCCCTTACATCATCAGTAAGGATTTGGGTAAAGGGGCATACCTTCTAGAAGATTTCGAAGGTCACCCTCTTCCTAATCCTCATAATGCACTCTATCTTAAGAAATATTACCCTTAGAATTTCCCCCTTGAAATGCATGTTTTATTTCTTTTAGATAGCAAACTTCTTTTTTTTGGTGATTTGATATTTCACCCTAAAGCCCTTTTTCCAAGAAGGGTCACTTCACCGCTTCTCAAAATCGAATTTCTTCACTTGCGACACTTGTACTTGGGGCACCACTTTTCCTTCATACTTGTCGAGTGTCGATTTTCGTCGTGAGTAACCATCTTGTACTCATATTTTTGTGGTCCCCACTGGGCTTGTTTCGTGTGGCAGCATCATCGAGTCGCCCTTGTTTAAAGCATATGAGTTGAGTCATCATTGCATCCATGGAGTCTATCCTGAGTCCCTTTTATCTCACGCCATAGTCTTCAATCCATCATTGCTTTGTACCTCTCTTGTGTCGCATATTTTGGCCCCCAGTCATATCGTCCCCTATCCCCTCCGGAGTCGAGTCAGTAGCTGCTAGGTCATTCATGCCCTTTATGCTCTAACAAGGGAGGTTGTTAGCCTACTACTCAGTAATCCATTCCAACATCATCCCTGGTGTTAGTATATTAGTCGCTCTACTATTATCCCTCGTTCCTTAGTTAAGGATCCCTTATTGCCTCACCTATGACAGACCTCCTTTTGTCAACATTAGCTTATTCATTCCAGAAGACAAGCCTAGAGGGTGTTGTACCTTGGTTCCATCTTCCATTCTTGTTTGGTGCCTCGGACTAGGAAAAGGGACCCTTTATTTCCCTTTGACTTGATTGTTTCTCAGTTCCAGCTCCTCATGGCATGATTGAGATCCATATACTTGATGGTTCAGTGATGCAACAAATTGTACCAGTGATTTTCGTGTGTGTGTGAGATGTTTCAAACCTCATGAGGGGGTGGCCCTTCAGGTAGCCCCCCACATGCCTAGATGACCTCTCTACTACAGCCTTGGATGCAGCTCCATAGATTTCATGGTTCTAGCGTCAGCTGCTTGCAGCGCCTTTTTAGTTTGCATATATCATTCAAATTTTCAGAGCCCTTTCCTATATTTTAGGGCCTCTTTGGTTGTACTTATATCTCAAGTACTTAGATATTATCGTATAAATCCTATTTGTTGTCCCAGGCACAGTATGTACGTGGGATCCACTATCATGTTTTTCATCTGGCCCATGTTTATTCCAGCATGTATTATATAGTTCAGTGCCATGTTTGTTGGATGCACCATTATTCTTTGTACTTTGTTATCTCGGTGAGCATAGGTATGCCTCCCTCGCCTCATGTAGAACATGTACTCACTCATAAAAGTGACTTGTCACACCTGTAAGTCTCGCCTCCTCAGGGTGTCTTGTCCTCTTTTGCTTTAGTCCACCTTATATTTCTCTCTCTCTGGCTCCCCTTCGGTGTCTAGTGATTGAGTTCTTACAACGTACTTCTGTCATACGATTAGCTCCTAACACTCGCACGTTGGGGGGAAATCTGTTACACCAATTTTTGGTCATCTAACCTGTTACTATTAGATGGACTGAATTACACCATGTGAGACCAAATTTACCATAGTAAAATTTCTTTCACTATGAAAAATAATTTAATAACACATAGTTTATTAAGTTATTTATGGTCTAAACAGGAAACCCCATGAGGAATAATTAAATAAATCCTTATTTGTTTGATTTTCCTTTAGGGATAATTAATTAAACCACTGCTTAATTAATATTCCTAGTCATATTTAACCCAAAACAGGAAAATTAATTAGATAAATCATTATTTATCTTATTATTTTCTAGGAATAATTATTTAAATCATTCTTTAATAATATTTCTTGTTAAATTTGACTAAATCATTTATAAATAATTGAATAAATCACTATTTATTTAATTATTACTTAACCACATCCTTAAAATAATAAATAAATAATTTATTTATTTATTATTTTTAAATAAATGGATTTGACCAAATTCAAATTCATTTTCCCTCCATCAAAAATAATAAAATATTCCATAAAAGTTGGATTTGGATTTTGTTAATAATATTTTAATTATGCACCAATATCTAGAATAACTCAATATTTTTTTAAAAATAGAAGGGTTTTCCATTCATTCACTACCTTTTAATGCCTAGAGATCACTCTTGATCTATACTCTTGGTCTGACTTTGATCCTCCCATCATTGTCATATTTTTCTACTTTTTGCTTGTGAGCTCCCTTTGAGTTCCATTTTGTCTGGATTTTTTGCACCATCAAGAGAGAGAGATCTTAGATCTAAAGCGCCGAGGACATACAAGAACCCATCCCATTGAGGGGGACTGGTAATATCTTTCTATGTTCCCTTCCGAGGTGTCATAATACAAAAAACTCTTTAAAAATTCTTGTCTTGTCCATTGGATGCATGGAACAACTCTTGCTTATTATTTGTTGTTTAATGTCTTTAACTGCATAGATATGGATTTATGTAGCACTTATTCTGATCACTAACTACAGATATAAGGAAATTGACAACCATCTTTGATGTTAGAGCTGCTTTTTATGCACAACTAAAGTGAGCTTTTTTCGTATGGTTGTGATTAGAATCCATACTAACAGTAACATTACTTAAAACAACGAATCTTAGAATAATTTCATTCATCACCTATAGTAAGTCACACTAGATTTCATAACACATATGAATGTTCAATGAACTAAGCACTTATTCTTTTGGGAGGAGACGATAAATAACATCTATCATTTTGTGGCAACATGTGACATTTCGAAATAAATAAGGTGGAGAAACCACTACCAATCCCAACACACATATGGGATGGCATTGCTATGGATTTTATAGTGGGAATTCTAAAGGAGAGAAACAAATTTGTAATCATGGTGGTAGTCAAATGTCTCTCCAAATATGCTCATTTATTTTCCATAACACACCCATTTACCCCTTCCTTAACTACCCAAGTCCTCCTTGATTAGATTCCTAGGTTTCACGACATACCCACTTCCGTTGTCTCATATCAAGAGAAAATTTTGGTTGGATTTGTTCAAACTATAAGGTACACAGCTAAATACGAGCACTATATATTACCCTAAATGTATGGTCAAACTAAAGAAATCACCAAGCTCCTAAAACCTATCTGAGGTGCTTTTCCTGAAAAAAAACCACACCAATTGGTACCGTTTTCCCATCATAGAATTATGGTACAATACCTTTTATTGATGCAGCTAGAAAAATGACCACATATGAAGCAATTTATGGCGAAAATCTAATGTGAGTCACTTCATATTTATGAAACACTTCCAAGGTTTACGTATTGGATCACACCACACTTGAGAATTCACTCTCTACGTACTAAAGGAAAATTTGGTTATGGATCAAAATAGAATGAAGCAACAAGTGGACCAACATCATGTAGTAGGAGATTAAGTGTTTCTTCACCTCTAACATTATAAACAAACATTATTCAAAGGAAAAGCATCACAAAATAAATTAGCACTAGAATTCTATGGACCCTACGAGATCATCCAATGCATTGTAAACATGGCATTCACACACTATCCAAACCCACTCCAAGATTCATTTGATATTTCATGTTCTTTGTCTAAACAAGGTTGTGAGATTGAAGTATAAGCACAAACTTGCTTACTAGAGCTTTATGAAAAAGGATCCATCTGGTTTCACTAGGAAGCAATATTGGATACTAGAGAGTGTCAATTCCATCACATGAATAGTGAAATATTGATCCAGTGAAAAGACATTCCACCAAAGATGCCACAAGGGGAAATATCCATAATCCGATGTCAATTTCCTCATCTCCAACCTTGAGGATAGTGATAATTTCAAAGGAGGAGGGCATGTTAGTATCCTAACCTAACTTGCTTACTTTAGGTTAATTAGTAGCTAATTGTTGTATGTTGCCATGCTCTTTGAATAAATCCTACTCGATAGTAATGGATAGTTATTTCATGTAAATTTGTCACTCTATAAGACCTACTAGTTACTTGGAACTCATAAGTGATGGGACCACAAATAATTAATGTTTTTTCTATTAAAAAGATATTGAAAAAGAGGAGACTTTGGATTGTTTGTCTTGTGTTGTACATTTGTATATCTACTTTGTAAAATATCACTCTACCTTGAAATGAAAATGAGTATTGTTTTCCCTCTTCACATTATTAATATAAAAAAAATTGTTTATAAATTTTATCATAATATCTCTTATTATTTACATTATATTCCAATAAAAAACAATATCATAATGAATTTAAACCTTTTTAAAAACATATTTCCCACCACTATTTCATAAAGGCAAAAACATAAATGATGAAAACGAGGCTTCCTATTGTGTTTTCCTTTATCCCAATTCCGATCTACTTTGAATAAAGCTTTTCTTCATCTATCCAAAAACCACTATTTCATAAAGGCAAAAACATAAATGATGAAAACCAGGCTTCCTATTGTGTTTTCCTTTTTTCCAAGTCCAATCTACTTTGAATAAAGCTTTTCTTCATCTATCCAAACTCCTCGAAGCAAGCACCTAACTTTTGGTGATTACAGTGGGGAAGTCAAAATGCAAATTAGTTGTACTCCACTCTGAATGAAAACTCTGAGAACCCACAAAACATCAAATTTAGATTCGTGCTTGGAACTTTACCAAATAAAATTCTAAGCCAACACTTTTGTCTCGGCGTGGCCTTCAGGACAAATGAGTGCACTGTCGGCCAGTACTAATTTATTTCTCTTTCCAATTGTTAATCATCATGGTACTGAAGCTTCAAGCCAAGGAACCAACATGACCCATATGACATTTTCAAAATGAATATGGGCGGTTTCCCTTTCTTTCACAGATCTCCTCCCATCTCCTTCGTTTGCCTGGTCTGATCATCTTTTTGACAAACTTGTATTCAAAAGTGGCGGCCAGTGATTGCCATCCATATATTCTTCTTACTTTAAATCATTTTCTCTCATATCTTCAACTAGGTATCAGTTTTCTCCATTTGGGCTGTAGTGGACTGGAACTTTTCAGCATCTAGTTGAGTACCCATCAGCTAAAAGTGCGTATAAGCTGAGATATAGGTTGTGAATATGACATTTATGTGGGTCTATATAACTGTGCCAGGGCTGAAGACGAAGGAAACCAATAAAAAATGTTGTGCTATTTATTTATTAATGTTAATATGATTGGGGTGTACATGTCTATTGTTGGATTTAACCAAGTATATTATCCAATCTTAAATATATACAACCAAAGTGTATTAATAAATCAATAACACCTTAATTACTAGTTGTCTCGTACTAATGTGATGAATCTGACAAAGAGACCCATCAATGTGCAGGTAAGAGTGGGATCCATCTTGAAGAACGCGTGGCGCACACTGTGAAAGCTGGCAGAGCAAAGACTTTGGACTGCAGAAAGATGTACATGTCATATGCTCCTTCAAGAACCCAAAAAAAAAACAGTATTCTTGCAGCGATAGTGATGTCTAATACTGTTTTCTGAAGTTTCATTGGCCGGCTGAGGTGGTAGTTTCGCTCAATATAGGTAGAAAGTCGTAGGCTATGCGGTCTCTTGAGATGTAAAGGTCAGGTAGCTTTTCACTTTGTCATCTCTTTCTTTGAATTAATTATATTTGTATGTATGAAGGAAGAAGGTTTTTCAATGTTTTGCTGTTGTTCAGATAAGGGATGTAGTTCAAATAAGGGAGATGTGTAATTTTTTGGATTTTAAGAATAAAAATAAAAAAATTATAAATAATTTTTTTGGTTTTTAAGAAATAAAAATAAATAATTTATAAATAATATATATATATTTTTAATATAATAAGCGTTCAAAAATTAATATATATGTTTGGTTAGCTTTAATTAAAAGTATTATAAAACATCAATAATTCTATTTGCTCAATTTTATTTTAAAATAAAAACAAAATATTTTTTAAAGAAAATAATGTTTTTTTTTTTGCTATATAAGTCTTAGAGATTATTGCACCATTACCTTTTGGTTTGAGTAGGCTTGACTCACGAGTAGCCTTTGGTTTGACTGGTTGTGACCTACCGGCAACCTTTGGCTTGAGTAGCGGTGACCCAAGGGCATCTAAGTTATCAAAATCACCGAGGGATTGCACCTAGCCTGGTCCACACCACCCCTTAGCATGCCTAGATTTTTGGTGAGAGAGTTTTGAACTGACTTTTACACCAAGAAGTGCCTTAACAAAGCACCATGTCACAATCTATTCTATGCCCAATAGGCTCTAAATAAAACAATGATAGTATAAAAATATTTCACTCTCACTCAAGCATAAATAAAATATCTAGTTGTCCATATGAAGAAACATAATTTCATATCAACCTTAAGGAGAGAGGGAGTAATTAAAAGTAAAAAACAATGTTGTATTTTTCATTTTTGAATATAAGAAAGATGTACCATTCTTATTTTTTTAAACCTAAATAAATTATTTGAATATTCCTATTAATTAATTTATTTTAATATAAACTTCTTTTATATGTATAATGAAAGAGAAAAAAACATTTTAATGTTAATTAAAATAAAATATTTTAAAAGCTCAAAAAAAAAAATTCAATTACATAGTAGCTATTCATTGCCGGTTAGGTTAAATATAGCTAAATTAAAGTAAAAATATTAAATTCAAGTATTTTTTTTTTGTAAACTTAGTAGGTCCTTTCTATTTTCTATTCAAAGACAAAATGCAGATCACAACAAGATACAACTTTTGGCCTCAACCTACCCGTAGGAAACCAGGTCTCTTGGTTGTCTTTAAGAGTTATAGGTCATCCAAAACATAAACATTTTAAGTCTGTCTCTTACTGTCTTCAAGTAGCTAATATCAGTCTTTTATTTCATACACATTAAAAAAGTAAATGCTATCCACTGTCATCCCAAAAAGTAAAGCAAGAAAGGCCAGTTCTCATCCCAAAACATAGAGGAAATTAAAATCAATCTTCATCTGACTCAACAGGAGCCAATTATTTCACACTGGAGCCAGGTATGTCGACCTGATGCATACTTTGCAGTTGCTTATCAATTTTCCCCACACGAATGCATTGATGGTGCTGGCGCAGGTTAATTTCATGAATATACTTGTTGATATCTGCTAAGTTTGAGGCTGCTTTGGGGTCTTCCCCAATTTCCTGAACAGAAACTATTGCCTTCACCAAAAGGCATTTCAACAACCAATAGGTGCAAATTGAGTGATGAAATAATGATATTCTGCCTCGAGTATTACCAGGGTCGATGATTATAGGATTTAGTTCTTCCACGGCCATGTCCTCTTCCTCCTCCTGCTTGGCTCTTGCATGACCCTCTCATCCATGAATCAATGACTTAATATAGCATGGTGTACTGTCGGGATATGTTTGGAGAAGATTCTCCATCACTTATTTACAAGACTTCCTTCCACATTAGGCTGGAGGCGACTTTCGAACCTTGGATTTTCCTTTGTCCTTTGCGTCCTTCTTTATCGAATTTCATTGCACCATCTTCTTAAAATTCCGATCTTCCAACAAGTTTCTCTGCAGTCAGGAGTTTCTTGGAAGACCTGTAACAATGCACACCATGACAAGTTTAAAAAAACCCGAGTGAATATAAAATTGATGGAGTAACAAGGCCTGACTTCTTCCATCTGCAGATGGAGACTGCAACTTTGAAATATTTATAAGACTCGGTTTGATAACAGAAATATGATCCTCAGCGGACCCGTAAACAAGAATAGAGGACATTGTTGAAGATTGCAACAAGAAACAGTGAAGGAGGCATCCTGAAACATCATCCTTGATCCTAGTTTGAAAATAATCACCTAAACTAGGTGGGACCCACACAGGCTATTTTTAGGTGTATGTCTATTTTTAGACATGGTGAGCATATTCTAAATGTAGCGGGAGGCTATTTGTAGATGGTTGGTCAAATGTGAAAAATAGATGAGATTCTATTTTTAAAATATTGGGCGAAGTCTATTTATAGATGGTTGATCTAAAAATAGATGCATGTCGGTTATTATTAGCTCTTAATAATAATCTGACAAAAAACAACAACTTGTTTTCATGGAGCACTTTAGTTCAGTGCACAGATGTGGCACATCAGCTGACAGAAGGAATTACACAATTCCTGAGGGTTTACTGGAGCTAATGCATGGAGGACTCAGTTAGAACTCAAGTGGCAGATTTATGACACAGTTGGAAGAAGTAGTTATGGAGTTGTATTCAGTTTAACTCAGTTAGACTCAGTTGAGCTAGTTGTATCTAGTCTAACTGAATGATACAATAGTGAGAGTGGAGTGAATTAATTAGTTAATTAATTCACAAATAATAACTCATTAATCAACTGGAAAATACAGTAGTTAACTACAGTGCATGGCAGTTTCAGTGGAGACCAATGGAGATATAGGTGAAAGGGCAAGATAGACTATCTGTTGTGACTACTAGTGATGCATGAATTGCATCTATATATACATTGGAGTTGCCAATGATAATAACACAGTCAAGGAGAGTGGGATTGCATCGAATTGGTCTTTGTAATCAGCTTGGATTGCACAGTGGAGGCAGGCTAGCAGGAGGGCAGAGATTCATGCATGGATTTGCAGATTTCTTCTATGTTAGTGTTTGATAATTGATTGTATTTAGAGCTTGATGTACTATGTTTTGTATGGTATTTTTACATGATCTCCATGATACATAATATGATAGTTGGGGTTTTTAGCTTCAGGATTTCCCGTTAAACAACTATGTTATGTGTGTTTTTATTGCTTCATGTGTTTTGCAATTGTTGATTAAGTTTCTGCTAGAATTATAGTGGAAGGATTCTGTATTTAGCAAGAATATATATATTGTTAGATCAGGAGAGTCTGGATATATACATGCATATTGTATATAATTTCTACATGGTATCAAAGTTGTGTTATAGATTTTCTACATGGAATGAGAGCAGGAATTTTTGGGTGCGCGAGTTTGCAAAGAATATCTGAAAACTTTGGTAAAATATTTTCTGAAAAAAATAGAATATTTGGATTCCTTGTGAAAAAATATCCAAATTGAAAAAAAAAATCGGTCGAATCGGAGCTCGGATCAGGGAGATATCATCGATTTAATATCAGCTCTTTTGTTAGAAATTTTGCGACGGCGGGACAATTGCAATGTGCGCGAGCCAAGAATCTACATGCACTGAGGTACAAGATGCATGAAAAGCTTTGAGGAGAAAAGCAGAGGTTAGTGACTTGGTGGTTGATAGGGAGTCTCTCAACATGCAGCGCGAGAAGAAATCTCAGAAGGTTGTGGAGCAGACACAACTAGAGATGTAGAAGAATCTTTATAGATTTGATGTAGATGGGATTTCTACGGAGCTTCCTACTATTGGGAAGTGTGATAAAGCCATGCAATTGAAGCTTGAGAGGGAGCAGGATTTGCATGCAGGTAAGATTGAACCTCGAGATGTGGATCAGCCACAAGATGAGGATCATGGAGTGGGAGCAACCACTCATGCAGAGAAATTTCATGCCAGATGGGCAGAGGGAGTGCATGCAGCTATACCACCAGGTGAGAGGTGGGGTGACATGCATGAGTAATCCCAAGAGGATATTTCTGGGTAGGATTCATTGAGATGGTGTGGATCTCATGAATTGAACCTGGCTACGAGGAGCCCACAGAGCAACAGTAGCATGATCAGTTGGATTGATGCAGGTAGATCAAAGTGACAGTGTCAGATACTGGAGCGCGGTTCAGAGTTGAAAGTAAGTGAAAAGTGCATGGGTGAAGAGTTCAACAGCGCAGTGGTCCCTAAAGACATGTGCAGTAGCTAAGCAGAAGTTGAAGACTTTGATGAAAGATGCATTATATTGATTGAGTTGTTTGGAACCTTTTAGTTTCGAAAGTGTTGCAACAAGAGTTGCAGAGCAGATGCATGGAGTTGCAGGGCGCTTGCAAAGGTTGTAGGGCGAAATCGTGGAGTTGCATGTCGCATGCAAAGACAATCCTTTCTTGTTGAGAGGGAGTGTTGAAGATTGCAACAAGAAATAGTGAAGGAGGCATCCTGAAACATCATCCTTGATCCTAGTTCGAAAATAATCACCTAAACTAGGTGGGGCCCACACAAGCTATTTTTCGGTGTATGTCTATTTTTAGACATGGTGAGCATATTCTATATGTAGCAGGAGGCTATTTGTAGATGGTTGGTCAAATGTGAAAAATAGATGAGATTATATTTTTAGAATATTGGGTGAAGTCTATTTATAGATCGTCGATCTAAAAATAGATGCATGTCGATTATTATTAGCTCTTAATAATAATTTGAAAATAAACAACAACTTATTTTCTTGGAGCACTTCAGTTCAGTGCACAGATGTGGCACATCAGCTGACAGAAGGAATTACGCAATTCCTGAGGGTTTACTAGAGCTAATGCATGGAGGACTCAGTTAGAACTCAAGTGGTAGAGTTATGACATAGTTGGAAGAAGTAGTTATGGAATTGTATTCAGTTTAACTCAATTAGACTCAGTTGAGCTAGTTGTATCTAGTCTAACTGAATGATACACTAGTGAGAGTGGAGTGAATTAATTAGTTAATTAATTCACAAATAATAACTCATTAATCAACTAAACAATACAATAGTTAACTACAGTGCATGGCAGTTTCAGTGGAGACCAGTGGAGAGATAGGTGAAAGGGCAAGATAGACTATCTGTTGTGACTACTAGTGATGCATGAATTGCATCTATATATACATTGGAGTTGCCAGTGATAATAACACAGTAAAGGAGAGTGGGATTGCATCGAATTGGTCTTTGTATTCAACTTGGATTGCACAGTGGAGGCAGGCTAGCAGGAGGGTAGAGATTGGTGCATGGATTTGCAAATTTCTTCTATGTTAGTGTGTGACAATTGATTGTACTAAGAGCTTGATGTACTAAGCTTTGTATGAGATTTTTACATGATCTCCATGATACATAATATGATAGTTGGGGTTTTTAGCTTCAGGCTTTCCCATTAAACAACTGTGTTATGTGTGTTTCTATTGCTTCATGTGTTTTGCAATTGTTGATTAAATTTCCGCAAGAATTATAGTGGAAGGATTCTGTATTTAGCAAGAAGATAAATATTGTTAGATCAGGAGAGTCTGGATATATACATGCATATTGTATATAATTTCTACAGACATCACCCAAATCAGAGGGTTACAACCCTTGTTCCACTTTCCTCTATTGACCCTGACCCGGATAATCCCTCCATAATTACTAACAGTATTACCCTTAATCTGAGAAGTAGTTAGAAAAAAAAAAGGTGATATAACAACTGACATGACTCACCCACTGACAACATAAAAATATTTTTCTACCCTTAACATTTCCACCCCCCACATTAACATCATTAGAATCCATACGATCTATTTCCCACCTCTGGTGGTACAGATTGGGGCCATGTAGAAACAGTGGTGAGAAAAAAACAGGGCACCCAAACTGGGCAGCATGTAAATCAAAACAGCGCCATGCAATGTCGATGTAGCAATCTGTCGGGTCCTTACATCTCCAATAATACCAATAGAGCCAAGAACTCCAATCTGGCCAGAACAAAGTAATAAACTAGGCTGCATTGTAAAGAGGCCAATTCGGAGCATTTATGTTTGAATGAAAAGAGATTCTACCTATTCCTACCAAGACACCAACATTGGACTACTGAACCCAAAAATCCCTTGAATCAACCCCTAGAAGACTATCCATTGTGAGAATTTCTACTTCACAATAATTCATAGTGCTATCAATATACAAACATTTCAAGGAACTAAGCATACAACCAGAAACATGTTGCATGACAATATTTTTATAAGGATTGACTATGAGACGCAAGCAACATATTGCAATATATCAAACCAGGTAGAGATAATCGAGGAAAACCAATGTCTTTTTTCTCATAGAGCGAAACACAGAGACTCGTTTCATGGCTATGAAATATGGAGAATTGGATACATACCAATACATTGCAGGCTGCAAAGTTCTCTGACATCAACTAACCTATTTACAGAAACTCTGCGTGTGACAGAAGACAAACATGCAAAGAATGGTGAAGCCCATGTAAATATCTCGTTCCCACCTCACTCGATGATACACATCCCAAATCATTCTTGATGGCCCACCTACCGTGTCGGGTTGTTCTGCATTATAAATTAATGCAGTCATAGCTATCCATGGGTGGAGCCACCCATCCCAATGTGTGCACGTCATCGTTGATCATGGTGTGACGGCCTTCGCATGCCTCCACCACGTACCCTCCTCCTATCTTCGTGACGTGCTACTTGCGTTGATAGTTGGCACCCCAATCGGGGGAATATTGAATTCAAGTTAGTGTTAAGGTTTAGAATGAGTTAATTTAAGTTTTATTGATTGGTAAATTAAGGTATTTTGTTAATTGTAAGTATTTTTGTTTGCAAGTATGAAAAACTTTATGGCTAATTTAATTTGTTGAAATATGAATTCATCCATGATCAAATAAATTAAATTAATTTTAAAAAATAATAAATTTTAATATATAATGTTAAGCTATACAAATTTTGCAATTATATTTTGGTCAAACCCAAATAATATGAGTGACCAAAAACCAAATATAATATCTAGTGGGAGAGATAATAATAATTTAAGTATTATATATTAAAAAAAGAAAAGAAGAGAAAATGGATCAAAACTAAATGTAATAATTTAAAAAGGACAAAGTGAAAGTGGACCATTTATGTTGATTTTTTGTTTGGAATTTTTTTTTTAATGAAAACTTACTCCAATAATTAATAATTTAAATATTATAATAGAATTTTTAATACTAAAAAAATCAATTTTAAGTTTATTCATATTTTCAAACCTTAAAAGACTTCCTTATCATTCAAAACATTGGTTTTGAATTGTGTGACATTTTGACACTAGGAATGAAGTTTGCTACCCCTATATAAAGTCTATTATTTAAACTTATAACAAATTGGCCATTATTAAACATTAATATTTCAAAAAATGCATGATATTAAATAACTTAAAACAAATTGGTATGATATTAAATATGAAACAAGATTAAAATCCTCTACACAGTTTTATCTGGAAATCCTCTACATAATGATGGTTGTGGAAATCTACATTTTGTTATCTAATTATCTAATAAATTAGTTAATCTAGGATTTTTTTTTAATAAATTTCCTAATGATTGATAATGACACTTGAGGTGTAGGTGAAGGTCATTCAGTGCCCGAGAAAAACTGTCCTGTGGAACATAAAGTTATATAAAAGGATTCACTTGCCCCTACGAATCCAGAAACGTCGATTTGGAAATGCATTGGCTGCCAAGCTGCTATGTGTTTTCCCAAACATTGTTGCATTGAGTGCCACAGTTCGAAAACATGTGATGGATGTGACCATGGATGACATGTATCAGTATCTATCATAGTGAGAAATCCCGGAATAAAATCTTAGTACAATAAATGTCGAAGTCTCTCTCATCCAGTAAAAGTGGGTAGTTTTAATATACAATTTTTTCTATGTGCAAATGGTCTCTGTGACAGTGAAAGTTTCATGCTTAATAATGGTTATTTATATGAAAGTTAGTATAGGTTACAAAATTTTCTTCTTTCAAATGGTTTCTTTCTGACATGATGTTTAATGAAAATGACAATCTTGTATACTCTACAACAAGCGAGATACTAAAACTTGCATAACTGTTGTCAACTCAGGAGTGATGGGACCTTTATACTCTTGGTTAGTAAATCTATGCAAGGAGTAATAACATGTTAAACTTCATAGTCAATTAGGTTAAAAATAAATAAATAAATTTATTTAAAAAATAATAATAAATTTCAAGTTGTAATGTTAAACTATAGAATTTTTGCAACTATGTTTGGTGAAACCCAAACTGATTTGAGTTTGACATAAAACCAAATGAAATATCTACTTCATGTCGCAGAGATAATAAGAGTAAACATATAATTCATTCAAATATAAGAATAATAATAATAAATTCAATATGAATCATAAAAAAATTACTTGGTTAAGTAATATTAATATGTATTTAAAAATATATTAGTAAAAAAAATAATGTGAATAATATGGGTCATAAATAAAATATTTTAATGTGTGCGTTAAATAAAATATTTCAGTATCAATTATCTATATACTCATGCACCCATATAAATTAAATGGTTGATAAATGTCATAAACATAATTATTATACATCTCAAGTTGCTAAAAATGACAGAAAATACAACTATAAATTGCACCACATGTTGCAAAGGAAACGTCGTAAGGCAGTAGCATAGGAAAGACTAGCAGATAAAAAATAATGATTTTTTCATTCTTTTAATTCGAACTTACGACAAGATAAGAAAGAGTAGAAGATGAAAATTAATTATTTTTTCATTCTTTTAATTCAATTTTTGTTCTTGAGAATGCAAAGATCACCACACAAATGTAATTCCATGCTTCACAAGGTACCTTCCAACCTATCTGATGAGATGTGATTGGGAGACGTTTTTCTTGTTATGCTCCCATTCCCTTTCCTGTCTTGTTAGTAGTTCTCCAGAATAGGTTCTATAATTAAAAAATAGAGTGTCTCCATTGTTGAACTGTGGAAAAATTCAAATACTCTCCAAAGGGTCCATGCAATTGTGTCCTTAACATGAATATTCTTATCCTTCATTACATTGAGAATAAATTTGAGAGCAACATTGACAAGAGGAGTAAGCTTATCAGGTGATGGGCCCTCCAAAATTGATCCAAAGGCATAAGTAGTTGCCTCTAGACATCTCAAATCTATCTTTAATATGTTTTCTTCTACAAATGGCATAATAAGGGGGACAACGTCATATCCCACAGTTCTTGCAACAAGACACAAGAAATTTCCTCCAGCCATAGAGAGATTCCATGCCCCCTCATCTTGATCTTGGTCCTCTTCTTCTTTCAAAGCACAGAACATCTGAATCACCACTTAAGTATCCTGCATATTCCTCTAGTGTATCAATTTCTTTGTCACATATAGGACTCCAAAACTCGATATCTTGAAGATAAATCATCTCTTCATCTATTTTGAAATCCTTTTTTGTAATAGAAAATATGTGTTGCATGTGAGGGACAAGCTTCTCATAATGTGTAGAAGATATCAATAATAGGAATTCAAAAGCAGCTTTCTAAATCCTTACTTTTGGGGATAGGATTTCTTCACACACTACTTTCATAATACAATCCCTCTCTATATCATTATCAAAATTTGTCTGAGAAAAATTCAAATAATTATACAATGTCCGAGTAGCAGTAAGCCTAACATCATTTTTAATCTCAGATGAATTCATTCCCTACACAACAACTGTAAGGATGGAATTCACTTAATCCTAGGCAAGGCTATCTGCAACAACCTCCTCACAAATACATCCAAGAGTTTTTAGAGTGGCTTGTTTGGGATGCATGGGTGGTTCCTTTTGTGGGCCACTCATGCTGAGTAATAATATCCTTATTAGCTTTGGCCACTGGCCTTGAGGTAACTCAATGCCAACAATATTTACTATAACTTGTGATGAATTAGATCGAGCATCTATAATAGTGAAGAAAGACTTTACAGTAAGAAGCCCTTGATTTGATTCTTCAAAACACCATCCAAGGAGATCCATTACTGTAATGCGCATTGATCTTTCAAGTTTTCATCTCTAACATCCAAAATTTATGTTTTCCTTCAAGGACTCGTTTCACAGTTGGAATTCATATTTTTATTTTACTCTCAAAGTGAAAGTAGAAGATAAAAACTCATAGTTAGCTCACAACTAAAGGGCCTAAAGTCAAGAATATTTTCATACAATTTACGTTGATTAAAACAATATCAGAGAATAATTAAAGTGAATTCATATATATACGTATATATATATATATATATATATATATATATATATATATATATATATATATATATATATATATATATATATATATATATATATATATATATATATATATATATATATATATATATATATATATACCTACGTAAAAAAATCAGTAACTTTTTATTATAAAAATGAAAAGTTACATGGAGCATATGCATAGCATTTCAGACAACTGCCCAAAGGGCACATGTGCTTTAGCACACAAATCAACGTAGAAAAGCTACCAAAGCAGAAAAAATGATAGAAGAAGAGAAAAGAGTCGAGAGAGAAGACCAGAGAAAAACTAGTTGGCTCAAAAAAGAACCACAATGGCTAGATCATGGGTAGTTGTCCCACAGCTCAGGTTTTCCTCCCCTTCTTCTTCTCGACCTTGCGCCACTCGCTCTGGGGAGGCGCAGTCGTTACAAGGACTAGCTGATTTTCTGATATTTGAGGTCCTGTATCCTTATCTGAATCTGAAGTATCCGAGGAGTGATGACGTTTGACTCCTCCAGCACCTAGATCCTCGTTTGTCCTTTCTGACTGATTCTAGTGGTACTGAGGGTCCTTTTGGTCTGATATTTATTTCCTTTGAACTTATTTTCCTAGGGTAGTCTCATTACTTCCAGTGGGAATGGGATCCTCCTCTGCTTCAGATTCATCGTCCTCTGAGACCGGAGGAGGGTAATGCCACCCTTTTCTGTGTTTCTCTTTCTGTTTCTTTTTATTGTTTCCTTTCTTTGCTTCTGGGCATGAAATTTGAAGGTGTCCTGGCATCCGACAATTTCTGCATCTGAAAGCAGTATTTTCATAATCGAGTCCCTGCAGCCAGTTCTGTTGCTTGTAAGACAACATAATATTCTCCGGCAGTCCTTTACTCAGGTCTACCTCAACACATATCCGAGCAAAGTTATAAATTCTCTCATCAATTCTTTCTGTATTAGTTTTGATGTATTTTCCAATACTGTTGCTTATTCCCTCTAGGACCTGGTCACTCCAAAAGTGGAGAGGGAGATTTTATAAGCGCACCCATATTGGCATTCTGGCCATTGTCATGGTATTTGGGTCGAAATCAGGAAACCAAGGGGTTAGGAAAAGGCCTGTAGAACCCCAAAACCAAGGTCCTGATTTAATGACAAGATCTCTGATCTCCGTATATTTAAACTTAACAATGAAGAAACCTTTGGAACAGAGGTGAATGTCACATTCCATGGTCCATCGTGTGAAAATACAATGGAAAAGATCCATGGGTTTTGGCCAGAAACAATTAAAACGGCAGATGAGTGCCTGGGTTTCATATGACTTAACATAATCCTCTGTTTCTGAAGAATCAATTTTGAAAGTAGGTGTCTTTCCTAACTGTTCCACAATGTAAGGCCTTGGAACAACTCCTTCTTGAGCCGGCAGTGGCCCTGCAGATTTGTTACCCTGTAAAATATTTTTATAGGAGAGGCCGCCAGTTGGTTGCTGCTGAGGTGCGGCTTTTTTCCCCTTTTCTCCTCCTGCAGAGCTTGGTATCCCTTGCTGTACAGCGCCCCCTCTCAGCCGAAGGTTCAGTGAGATGGTCGTGTCAGCTTTAATTCCATATTCCATCATAGATCTATTGTCCTGTAGAGAGTGTCTACCACTCACCAGGTGCTGGACCGGGACCGGATATCCCATCAATTCCCAGATCTGTTTTTTCAGACACATAACGGAGTTTTCTGCTCGTATCCAGATTAAGTATGATTTACCCATAGAAGATTTGACAAAAATCTAGAAAAAATTTGAGAATACCTAATGGGAGGTGGTGGACGGATCCATATTCTGATTCGCCAGGCTCATGGAAAACGTAGGTCGAGGAGCATGGAGACAGTCGGTGTGAGAGCCTATATTTGGAGCCTTTGCAGGCCGATCTGGCAGATTCAATGAACAGATCCGCTGCTTACGTGCACCCGAGAAAAGATTAATGGGGTTTTCAGGGTTGCTTCTATTTGCACAGTGATCCACTGCAAAACCAACAGCATCAAGGCCGATTGGGGCTTTTGCCATGCAGGCCGCCATCCAGACGGCGGCATCATTTAAGCTGAAGGACGACCTGAGCATAGGCCCACTAATCTGCTGATTTGAATCTGCAACCCATACGAAATAGATTTCCTTCGCAGGAAACCCTACATGCCAATATGTCAGGTTCAAGGGCCAGATCCATATCTGGCAATCTGCTAAAGCGAGATCGGAGAAATCTTCAGGAAAAATCCTGTTTGCAAAGCAAACAGCTGTGAAGGCGGCCTCTTCAAAGCCGTCAAAGTCGATAGCAGGGTGTGAAACCGCCCAGAAGGCGGCATCCTCTCTTTTCCGGTCATACCTGAGCAGAAGCCCACAAACCGGCGACTTCAGATTTGCGGGAATCAAAATCTGAAGACGTCTAGCCTGGTGAGAGGCCAAGCCGGCGCGAAAGCTCGAAAAAACTCTGCAAACCCTAAACCCTTGAACCGCCATCGCTCCCTCTTCTTCCTATCAAATAATGATGTTGTTTTTCATATATATATATATATATATATATATATATCTATATCTATATCTATATATATATATATATATATATATATATAGATATATATACACATATACATATACATACATACATACATACATACATACATACATACATACATATATATATATATATATATATATATATATATATATATATATATATATATATATATATATATATATATATATTGCAATAAAAGCACCATCCTTAAATTTCCAGTGGAAATAATTCCATATCAATTGAAATAGCTCATATTAAGCATGAAGAAATTGCGCAAATTCCACTATACAAAGCAAAAATTCTTATTTAGTGTAGGATGGAACTTCACCATGATAAAGAAGAAAAGATAAATACAACCCTTAAAATTTATCACGTGAAGGTCAATGAATAGAAAAACTAATAACCACTATATTCCATTTGAGTCAATTAGACACATACGAGGAAGGTATATTGATGACATGCTTGGGATTATCATCCCCTGCAATATTCAAACAAGATCCATGAATTGAACATCCATACATCCACATACTTCCAACCAAAAAATAGTAGAGTCATCCCATCCACAATAATATCTATATAACATTGGCAAACATTAAACAACAAACATTCACACGAGAGCACCTGGAAATAGACATAAGCACGAGAGAAAATAGAAGAAGATTTATATGATAAGGAAAGAATGATTCAACTCAAATTAGTAATGCATTGGATAAATTTATTTTGTATATGCATGATTGATTTCAAGAATTCCTAAACATAAATGAAATAGATAAAGGATATTTAACCTATCGAATTAATAAGTGGAAAAACATGGAAGATAAGAAGGTGGAAATGCATATGCTAATATTTGAAGAAATTGGTTAATGCTTCAGCTTTGAGCCTAAGAAACAACATGTGCTTTATTTTAGATGTAATAGAAGAAGGGTTATTAATCGATCTAGCCATTTACAAAGTGGCATACAAAATTGCAGAAGAAATGATATTTTTCTTCTTCTTATGCAATCTTGACATTGTCATTGCTTATTTCAAACCAACCTTTGATTCTTTTGTAAGAACAACAAAAGAAACCAAGGTGGATGTTTTAGTTCTTAATAGAAAAACAATATTGAGAGTTGATTTCATAATCATGAATGTAGTTTAAGCTCTCTTTGAGGCCCGCTAACAAGTAGGACTTGGGAAATACTTCCATAACCTTGCTGCTAAGCAATGAAATAGATGAAAAGTTAGCAGAGGTAGGAATCAAATTCCCAGATCTTCTCTAACAAAAAATGACATGCATTTCCAAACTTTATGGACATAATCAACTCAAAACAAATTGATGCAAATTCATGCGAACCTATTCTACAGTCTCCTTAATCAGTTGATCATAATATCACAATCATTCATTAATAAATTTATTGTAAAAGGCATATTGTTGTAGCAACGGTGCATAATTTAAACCCAATGTATCAGCCAAGTCACACAGGAACACAATTGTAGCCTTTTTTACTTTCTCATCCCTGCATTAACATATATGAAAATATAAATGTCTATAAAAATTATGAGAATGAAGCTTAGGTAAAAATAACAAGCACTGAAAACCTTATTTGTAATTCTGATAGCCTTGGAAACCTTAGGAACAAAACTTTGAACTATGCTAGCTTCGCCCATAAGTATTTACCCTGCAACACTAAAAATCATATTTCTCCAGTGATGTATATCTTCCATTTCAAACCTCCAAGCATTATTGTTGTTAAATATATTTTGTTATTTCCAATTCTTCTCATGTGAGATGCATTATTACAATTCCTATTTTTTTTTAGGAGAAAGGAGAGTATGAATGTAGAATGAATTCCTACACATAAGGATATTTCACCATGGAATTAATATATGAATAATATTATGAACATCACATAACTAAAAACCACAAAAACAATCCAAAAATTACCCATGAGGAACAACATTGAAACTACCATAAAAATAATCCAAAAAACACCCATAAGGCACAACATTGAAAGTACTTGCAATGTTAGTAAGGGAGGGAGAAATCACATCAACCTTGGACCCCATAGAATTTGGTGGGATCAATCATATAATAGTTAATGGTGGTCCTCTATGTTTTTATAGCCCTATAGACCACTCATCATGGTATGCATTATAACTATAGTCATTATCTGTAAGTTGGGTTATAGTTCAACAGTAAAGCAATGCGAGCTTTTATCTTAAATGACCTTGTTCAGAACCCGATATCCAAACCATTTAGTGTGAATGATTACTTATTTTCCACAGTTCAAAATATACTAGGCTACATGTGAAAAATCGATCATCTCCTTTATGTTTCCAATATTTTTTGAAGTAAAACAAAGCTGTGAATTCTTCATGCTTTGGATGCAGGTACTATTGTAGATGCCCATATTTTCCATCCTAGAAATTTTTATTTTTATTTGTGTGCTCAAGTTGGCCCAATAGTAAGTATTGTTGTATGGGTATATTTTCATTGATGAAATGATTTTTTAATGTATGCAACTCTCTCTTCTTCCTAGGAATTCCCAGAGTGGCACATCCTAAGAGTTTCATGCCTGCTTTGGCTAAATATTGGGTGGTTCTTAGTGAAAGAATAAAAACAAATGAAATGTATCCATCTATGCTCATCAGATTTCACCTCCAAAGATATGAAAAATTTGTATGTGAAATCTTCCTTCACTTGTCAAGCTACATAGCACCAAGTTTCATGCTAATTGATTGATGTGGTAAATCTGACACATAAACAATATGAGAGTGCTGTGTGTTTCTTGTAAGAAAAATCAATTGTATTTAAATACTATTGCAATAATTGAACATCTAATCAGAGATAATGTTGTAAATATATTTGAACTTGTAAATCAAAACTCTCATAAATGGCACTTGTATGTCCAAAGGAGATGTGGTCAAGCATATATTAAGCCTTGATAATGACCAATGTTTGTTACAATTAAAATGTGCCTTAAAATTAACCACTTAATTTTGTTTAATAGACTTAAATATGATGTGATAAAAAATACATTAAGTTAAAACTACAATGTAACCATTATTCTAGACCATAATAAAAATACCTTCATATTCTCACATCTTCCCTCGATGAATAAACTTAACTTGGATTAAACTACAAAAGTATTCATTGTAAGTTATATTTCTTTTTATTTTTATAATATATACAATATTCATTTATAAGGAGGAAATCCAAAACGTCAAAAAGTAATAGGTGAAATCTTATGATATTGGATACAACCCTTCACCACAAGGAAACTCTACTAGAATCAAATTAGAGGTACAAAATCTAGTTTACACAAACATCCATACACAATATCATTGTCATGAAGAATGAACACAAATTCTAGTCATATCCATTAGGAACATCAACCCATTCATGTTTCATTTCGAGCTCACTAGACTCAACATTGCGCAACCTTAAGCACACATCCTAAATCATGTTTCCATCAACATATTGGATGCAACTTTCTTTAGACAGACAATTCTCCTTTTATGGTACCAACTTGAGAATTGGGTTGATAGATGATGCGCTCTTTAGGAATTTTCACATTCTTACATACTCCCTAAAAGTAATTTAAATAGTAAGTTAGGATCAACCAGTAATTTAAATAGCCTATTTTCCCCTCAATGTTGCATACATTGAATTGCTAATCAATAATTAAAAATTAACATCCACAACACTTGTAAGATTTATGAATATACTAGATTGATATAGCAATTTAAGTAACTTATAATTTTACCACCATTATCACATGTTTTAATCTACTGGTTACAATTATTAATGACTACCACATCTAAATTTGTTTAAAGTAGATTTACCTAGTATTCTTCAAAGTTTTGGAGACCCATCTCTAAATATAAGTAGAATTCATCCATGTATTTTCTAAATTCCACACTTGTTGCATTTGAAAGAGCCCCTATTTCCAACATTGCTTCCTAATGAATAGTGGAACTCCTATATGGGCATAAGTGGATTAGCCATCAAGGCTTCAACGCCCTCAACAAATTGCATCCACCGACAGGAAAAAAATGGAAGAATTTATGCCATTATTACCCATTATTAAGAATAAATAATATATCGATAATGAGGTTAAAATGAAATTTTATGTGCTATAATAGTTTATCATTTTGAGGGTGTTTGAAAAATTCTCTTTCAGAGCATAAAAATCTTACAATTTTAAATCATTTTCAAAATTCATGCTTCTATTCTTTTTTGTAATTCACAGAAATCAAATTAAAGAATGGAACATGATGTTGATGTTCAATATAATATACCATTCCATCATATATAAAAGTCCTCCATGTGCTTGTGTACATCATACTTCAACCTTTCTTATAACTTTCATCCAATGTATTAACTTTTTAAAAGGCCGCAGTAGGATGATATTGTGTTGGCTCAACCCAAAGACAATAGAAACCTGCATAGGTATCTTACATCTAATATATGGTAGAAATGTTCTTAACATTAAAAAAATACTATTATGTATGGTTATTAAGGTGAAAAGAAGTCACAAATTCTTAACTTCGTGGCAGTCACAATTTCCAAAAAAAGGGACACCTCTGGACAAGGTGAAGCGGTTCTCTGATTTTTGATTAGCAACGAAAAGTAATAAAAAAGTTCTACGAGATGGAAAGAATTTTAAGAACCACCAAACATAGAGATGTGTTAGACAAAAATTACCTTAAATGTAAGCTCATCTAAAGTTGGGTGTGCATTAGTTTCTAGTTTTGTGGTGCATGCATCTAGGAAACTACATATAGCCCGTAAAGCCACCTCAAGGACATGAAACTCAAAGGGTGACTTTGCATTGCAGCATGAGAAGTATCGGATAGTTTGGATTCAAAAATAAAATATGTAATGATAAAGCAGCAATTGTCACTAACATCATTTCTAAAAAAATTAAAGAAAAATAAAACATAGTAAAACAAATTTTTCTAGTCCCAGTATCCACGTAATGTCCATGACACTTAAAAGAATGAGATATATGAAGTTAATTGACAAAATATAGTGGGCATTACATTTCACATAATTTCTGAAATGAATATAAGACGAAGAGACAAAAATTGCATCGAGAACTTTGTTTCTAGGGGAAGATCCTTTGACCACGTAGTGAATTATTAAAAGGGAGTCACCCAACACAATGGGAGAGAATACCTAAAATTATTTGGCTAGAAGAATGCATTGGAGAAAACCATAGGCTTTTTCTTGATTATTTGTCATCTTCCACAAGCCTAATTAATACTCTAAAACTTTGATTCCCATGAAAACTATAAAACTTTGATTTCCTCAATGCCATAAAAGACCCCTCTCTCTCACACCACCTCTATTTTAAATTATTATTATTATTAATTGTAAAAATAATTAAAATGTAAGTTAAAAACATATAATATTTTGAAAACATGCAATAAGACTTTTGATATGACATTTTTTAATGTATCAATTTAAGTAGAATGGAAGAAAGGGTGTAACTACTTTTGACATAGATATCAACTTTTGATCTCTCACTACTACTAAAAATATTATATAATATTCCATGGGTGTTGATACCATCCACCCAATAATTATTAATGATTAAATTAAAATTGTAGAAGCCCTATTTCAAAATATACGTGTATTTCTGCATAAATATATACATAGTTGTCATAGAAATATTTTATTTATGGACTGTAGAAATTATACTAATGGATTCAATCCGATATTGTGATATGCTAAAACAAGATACTGAATCCTTCTACAGTATTTGTGAAATATAAAACACGATCTATCAATCACATGCAAGTAAGAGAAAGAAGTAAATCAATCACACAACACAAGGTATTCTTGGGGAAAGAAACTGTTGAAAACCCCGCTATCATATATTGTGTAAATTCAAGGAATCATGAAACAATACAATGAATTCTTGCTCACAAGAAACTCTTGCACTATAACAATCGTATCACACTGATCTAGGAAAAATCGGATAGACACTTAGCCAATTCCTTGCCTTCCTCCAGCGTGCCTTGCTCACGCAATTCCTAGAGAAATTGGCTCACCACCATTGTTGCTCCTTAGAGCCTTCACCTTCATCCAATAGGGGCCTGCATCCTGATCCTCCATGGGATGTAATGCAACAACATAATGCGCCTCTAAAAAAAATATTTGAGATGGTGGTAGTAGATATCAATATAATTGGACCTATCATGGAATACCGGATTAACCGAGAGTTTTATGAAACTCTGGTTATCACAATGAATGTATCACCATCGGATCCATATGATGAACAAACAAAACAAAAAGTATCCTCCTCATCCAGTTGGCCTTTCATACAGCTTGACTAGTTTCCATGTACCCTGCCTCTGCTGAACTGAGTGCAACTGATCTCTGTTTCCTATTGTACGAAGAAACTGCTATTGATCCTATGTTGAAGATTCCCCTGATGTGCTCTTCCCGTCTGATGGAATGTCTGCCCAATCTGCATCATTGAAGCCTTGAATCTTCACTCCCTATTTCCGTATGTACCATAATACATACTCTATAATGCCTCTGAGATATCTCAAAACATGCTTCCCCGCCTTCCAAAAGAGCTTGGTCGGCTTAACCATAGCTTGACTAAGTTGGTTAACTGCGTAGCATATGTCTGGTCCTGTGTTCACCAAATACATAAGTGAACCCACAATATTCTTATAAACAGTAGCATCCACAACCTCCCCTGAAGTAACATTCTCCTATTGAACCCTTAGTTAAACTGAGAGGGGGGTGAATCAGTTTAACACATACATGGACTTTTAAAACTTTTCCATTAAAACTTATTTACACCTTCATTTCATGTTCACCTTAATATGTGAGTAATCTTAGAAGGTGAGCAGCAAGTATTAAGATAATGTAACAACAGACTTAATATGAGAGCAACAAGTATTAAGCAGATTAGATAAACCATATCAGCACATAAACATCATGCACAAAGACACTAGATATAAGTGGAAACCCATAAAGGGAGAAAACCACATCTTATTATTGTTGTGATGCAAAGGCAAGCTCCAACTCCCTCTCACCACTGATTTTCTGTAGGCACCAACCTACATGAGGCTCCTACCTCAATTCTGCAAGCTACAACTTGCAAGGAAGCTCCAACTCCCATCAATTTTCTACAGGCACCAACGTACAGGAGGCTCCAACCTCAGTCAGCTACAATTGACATTTTATCAAGCTACAACATGATGTGGAAGCACCAACTCCCATCTATTTTCTACAGGCACCAACCTACAGGAGGCTCCTACCTCAGTCAGCTACAACTGACATCTATCAAGCTACAACTTGATAGGGAAGCTCCAACTTCCTCAATTTATCAAAATAAATGTTTGTTGATTTACCTCAGATATTAGCTCTATTCTGTACCTTCTCTTCTGCTATTCAACAGTCCTCATATCTATCCTTATATCATTTCCGCATCTTCTCAGATTCACTATCAGCTCCTCCTTCTTCTTTGCTCAGCTCCTCCTTCTACTCTGCCTCACTGCTTCATTTCTACATTCTCTGAATTTTCACAGCATCTAGTTCTGCTCCTCCTTCTTCTTATCTTCTCTGCCTCAATTCCATACTCTGCATTCTCTATACTCACACTCTCTAACCTCTCTATGCATATCAAGATGATATTATTTATAGATATTTTCTTATGACTATCTGTATTCCTCAGGGAATTCGAAATGAATAGCCATACCTCTTTGTCTTCTACCTTCTCATTTATTTTCCAGCTCACTCAGAAAAATATAGCTGTATGTGCTAATGTTAATATTACAGTGGGATTTTGTTTTCTTCTGGAGACTTTCCAATGCATCACAAACAATAAAAATCAATTACAACATTCACATTTTCGATTACATAAAAACAATTTTACTCAGCCCGTTTTCTGGCTTTTGGCTTTGCTGGCTTTGTCTTTTCTGCTGCTGGCAGGTAACTATCCTGCCTTCTTCTGCTCACTGTCTTCTGCATATTTTCCAATTTTCTGTGCTTTTACACATGTCAAATTCGTTCCTGTGCATATTCCTGTTCACCGTGATTGTGTGTCTACTGTATATATATATATATATATATATATATATATATATATATATATATATATATATATATATAACTGCGCAATTCAATTCTCGGCGTTATACAGATAATAATTTTTTTTAATACTTATTCACTTACGGTCCCACTCGCTGAACTTGTTCTATCATCCGATGCGATGCATTACTGTCCACATATTGGAAATATGTATGTATCATTTTGTATATACATATATGTGCCGTGGTGCTTTCCTTTCCTCTTTAAATTTGGATTAATTAACTTGGAGCAAACCTGTTCTTAGTCTTATCTTTTGGATGGACCCCACATGCTAGCTATACTACGCTCATTTATTTCAATAGCAATCGCAACATTCACAATACTCTTGCAATTTTCTCTTTTGATTTTCGTCGATGCGATTAGCAAAGGCCCACCATATAGTCAGTCGAATCATCTCCGCCGTCCATCCCTTAGTGAATCTAACGGCTCTCATCCAATCGCTAAGTCGCAATCGAAAATTTCAGTTTGTCGATACTCTTTCACCTCTGATGCGATCAATTACTGTACATTTATCTGCGTCGATGCAATGGGTTGTTCTGATGCGATATAACATTGTTCACTTCATAGTGCCGATGCGATGAATCACTTTTCAAGTTCTTCCGATTGCGACTAATCGCAATTGCATCCTTTAACAATTTTGTGCGATTAACAAAGGGTCCCACTAGCTATCAAATCTCTGGAACTCAAACATATATGAATCGTTGTTTAAACCATATCGGGTCCAGAACTTCAATTGAAATTGCAATTTTCATTTGCATGTTCCGATATTCTTATGCTTCGATGCTTCGATGCGATTGGGTGAGGGTCCCACCTTATGGTACTTTGGTTGTATTAGGCCCGAGCTATAGATTACTTCACATATATGTATATATATGTATACTTTTGGTTCTTTGTTTAAAAGGCGCTACGCTTATATAAAGCGCTGCATATATATATCTGTGTGTGTGTGTGTGTGTGTGTACTTTGCCGCTTCAGTCTTTAGTGTATCCTCCAGTTGGGGTAATGATTCTCAGAATTTATGTTTATGTATCCTCCAGCTTGGGTAACGATTCTCAAATTTTATGTAGGGGGTCCCACACATTTCATCTGATGGTCACAATCTCGTCACGCCCATCCAATAGATCCGACGGTAATCGAAGAATATCACGTAGATTATTAGCACTAGGGTTATTCTTTAGAATTCACGCGATGAAAACGGTGTTACAATACCGCCCTCTGCCACATGTCACACAGAGGCATGTATCACATCCAAAAAGGTGTTACTGCTTACCACTCCCAAGGGCACGCGATACTGCTAGTTTTTCCTCCGAAACCACCATCACTATTCCCTCTTGGTTCCATGGTTCTTCAAGGTTCGGCACCATTTCTTTTAGCATGGTTTCTCCGTGTAATATCGCCTCACGCATAGTTCATCACTCTTTTAGTCGCACACAGGGTTAAACAATAGACTTCGTCTCTCATCGACCATCTCTTAATTGGTCACACTTTCAATATTCCAAACTGGGTTGAAAGCATGATTTCCCGGAACTTCAAGGCATATCCACACAGAATTATTCATGCAAAGTTTATTCTAGGTCCACTCTTAATTCTATCCTCTCTAGCATTCATCTACAACTGTATTAAATATACTGTTAAATGGCCCTCTTCTATTGTCCTCACTACTCTGCAGCACCACCTCATCTTTCTCCTGCTACCTTTGTTCCTTCTATGCTGCCTTGCTACCTCTCTACTTCTTTGCTATCTCTGCTGCTCTCTTTACTACCTCTGTTACTTGTCTTATGCTCTCTCTGCTGCCTCTACTTCTTGTCTGCTTCTTTGCTGCCTCTGCTACTTCTTTGACTGATGCTGCTCCTTACTTCTCTTTTTGTTGTCTCTGCTACCTCTCTTTTTGCTTCCTTTGCTCCTTAGATGATGTTTAAGGTGATCCTTCTTTGTCATCTCCTTTTCCTCTGCTCTCTTTAATACCTCTGCTACTTGTCTTATGCTCTCTCTGTTGCCTCTGCTTCTTGTCTGCTTCTTTGCTATCTCTGCTACTTCTTTGACTGATGCTGCTCCTTAATTAAAATTTTGTTGTCTCCGCTACCTCTCTTTTTGCTTTCTCTGCTCCTTGGATGATGTTTCAGGTGATCCTCCTTTGTCATCTCCTTTTCCATCAATGACAACATTTCCAACAGTCTCCCCCTTTAGCATTGATGGCAACACATCCACCGATAATCCAATGCTTCCTCCAAGTCTTCCTCTGCCTAGCTTCTTTTAGAAGACCCTTTCTTCTATTACCTTCTTTTCCTCCCCCTTTGACATCAATGGCAAAGGGTTGCACATTTCTCAGTGTTGATTCTATCTTTGCATTTCCTCTCTCTGATTTGTGTTTAGACCACCTTCTTCTGACTTTGTGCCCTGCTGCTCCAAACTGGTGTACAAGACTTGTTGATAGAACACTTTGAGAATTATTGAACTTGAATATACACTGTAAATTGATACAATTCAAACGCATAGACTTCTTTCACTTGTATAGAGATAAAAGTGAAGATAATGACACTTCATAGAACACATTGTACCAGCTTTATCTAATCAGAGATGTATGATTGGATCAAAAACTAAAATACTGAGAAGGCTTCAAATATACTTCTGTCTCTGTCTGATGTAGTGAGCTAATATATTTATGTTGAGGAAGATTGTAGATGGAATATGCCTTCTCCTGCAATACTCATATGCAGTACCACACCTGTTCAATTATGATAATGATGCCAATATATCTTTTATTACTGTGGTACACCTTTCCTGCATGTTGGTGATGATATGAGCTAGGATGCTGACAAGGATATTACTTTTAAAGACTGAGAGGTTCTTCCTGTTGATGTGAACAATGAATCAAGCCAGAGTTTACAACTTATTGTGAGATTAGGAAATATCTTTTAATATGAGAGGCCAAATGACTTTTACTGCTTGCACATTGTATTTTTTATTGTTCTATCAGAATGAACTTCCACAAAAGCATATTCAAGATGTTTAATTGAAAACTCAAACAGAATTCACACAGTTTTGTAACTGATCTAAAGAAAGAGGCCTTGAAGATATACATGTACAAACTTCAGGAAGGCATTAAATTATATATAGAAAAAGATATTGCTTCAGTGCTCAATATACTACTTCAAGTGTAAGCAAGATAATGTTATTTTTGCTCTGCTACTGACCTTTTCATGCTGAATGAAGATAATATTGGGAATATTACCTTGAGGTTCTTTTTCCATAATCCTTTGATCTCGAGGACCTGTACCATACTACTTCTCCACTGATAACACCTGATATTCAGTTGATAGACATGCTGCTTGCACCAAGTACCAAATGATATTACCTTGATAAAATATGCAGAGATTTCACTTTAGCTTGCACATTTACCCATAATTAAGACATCCTTCATAAATTCTACTATTGAGCTTTCCACTGTGTCATCAATATCTTGAATTAGACCTTGGCATCATTAACCTGCTACTTATTCTGTCATCCTGATTTGAAAGAATGTCACTGCATTTTATTTTCTATGACAGTTCCAGAATCGTTGCTGCTTTATATTGCTTTATATACCAATTCAACTGTTCTGACATGATGATCTTCGTGAAGACATTTTCAATTTCTTTGCTTGGAATCTTCATGGGCAGATCACTCAGAGAATTATCACTCACTTAATTGTATTCATCCAAGAGGACTTTTCATAGATGAATGAATACATGACATAATGATGATAGGCACTTTTCTTACTCATTCTTCTTAAAGTGAATCATTGTTCATACTAGCAGAATGTTGCACACTGTGATCATCACTTAATGTGTTGATGTCTTCTTAACTTATATGATCATGGCTAATGTTTCCTCTCTACCACCATGGTTGCTTGCTGTCTTTTCTTCTTTCATTACTCTATCAGCTATTGAATGCTTCAGATATTCTTCTTCCTCTCTAGTTCTCTTGTTAGAAGAATTTTCCTTTTTCTTCCTGATATCATAGCTGTTCTCATTTCATGGAGCTCTTCTTAGACTACTTTTTGTGGGGACTACATATGAACTGCTCTCCCCCTGAGATGCTGCTTCATATCTATCACTAGTTGGATATTTTCTTTGTTTCCTAGAGTAGCTCCCCCTAAGACTATGCTAGATTTATTATGTTATTGAGATGATAGGCTCCCTTTTTCTCTTTTCTTTCCATACTCTATTAGGGTTCATCATAATGTCTGTACTCCTTTTTGATTCATAGTTTTTTTTAATTGGATTGGATTTCATCATTTGTCTGGAGTTCTTTAATATATATGGCAGTTTACAGTCCTTTGTGTTGTGACCAAGCTTGAGGCATACATAACATCTTATTTTTTCAAAGTACATTTGAGCTGGAGTGTAATATTTTGTTCCCCTCTTTGAACATAATTTACAATCAACAAGTTTATGTCCGAAATTATTGCATGCATAACAATAGCCATGGAAATGATTTTTGTACTTGGTGAAAGATTGTCTTTTCCATTTTCTTGTTTGAGGGGTTCTTCTCTTTTGCTGCATCCTTAGCTGGCTGGACTAGATTTTCTTTGTCTTACAATATGCTGTAGTATGTCCAGGTTTGTGGCAGGAAAAACCAGTGATACTTCCCATAGGAGGAAAGAACCTTCTTTGACATCTTCCAAATTTATTCAATTCATCCTTAGGAGCATATGAGCCTTTAGTGGCTGATTGTTTCATCCTCTCATTCTCTGTTCTTTCATGTTGCTGCTTGTTCTTGTTTGTTTCTTTGCACATCTTGTTCTTGCTGGTTTCTTCTTCTGTAGGAATTTGCTGAGCTGCTTCACTGTTCTTTACAGCTTTTACAAAAATGATTTTCCTATTATCTTCTATCTGGGACTTACTAGTTTCTCCTTCATATCCTATACTAGCCTTTATGAGAGGTGACCTTTGAGCATTTAGCATCTTGTCCAATTTTCCAGTGCTTTTCATTAGAGGTGTATTCATTAATAGTTCTCTTTGGGCTTTTTCTAAATTCTTTCTCAGGCTCACTACTTCTTCCAATCTTTCACATTCCATATTTTTCTCTCTCATTTGTTGCAGCAGAGTGTCTTCTATTTTCTTTGCTTCTTCAAGGTGTGTCTTCAGGCCAACAATTTCTTTCTTATCTTCATATTCTCTCTCATCACATATTTTCACCAATGTCTTCAGGTCTTTGTTTTCATTCTTCAGTCTTTCTATTTCAGTCAAGGCTATGTCAAGTTTGGCTTTTTCCTTAGCTGCAATTTCTTCATGGTTATTGCTACCATTCACACTAGCAGGTACCTCATGTGTTTGAACATTTTCCTTTTGACATGAATTTTTCTTCTTCTTAATTTTCTTCTCCTTCTTGACAATGCAATCCTCAATGTCTACTCCATGCATGAAATGCAATCTATCCCAAATTTCTTTTGCAGAGTCTAGATCCATTATCAACTCAAAGTCCTTGTTCTGAAGATTGTTATATATCACACATTTTTCCTTGGCATTCCTTTGTTGTTATTTCACCATGGGGGAGTCTGTGCAGTAACCATCACACACAAGCTTCCATACTTCAGGTTCATAAGCCAATAATCCTATTTTAACTTTATCTCTCCATTCAGGAAAGTTTGTTGTATTTAAAACTGGTACATTTTGATAGTCCATGACTCAACCAGATCTCCTTCAAGCCTTTAGGCTTACACCAAAGGAACCTGCTCTGACACCAATTATTGAACCCTTAGTTAAACTGAGAGCGGGGGGTGAATCAATTTAACACATACATGGACTTTTAAAACTTTTCCATTAAAACTTATTTACACCTTCATTTCATGTTCAGCTTAATATGTGAGTAATCTTAGAATGTGAGCAGCATGTATTAAGATAATGTAACAACAGACTTAATATGAGAACATAAACTATTAAGCAGATTAGATAAACCATATCAACACATAAAAATCATGCATAGAGACACCAGATATAAGTGGAAACCTAAAGGGAGAAAACCACATCTTATTATTGTTGTGATGCAAAGGAAAGCTCCAACTCCCTCTCACCACTGATTTTCTGTTGGCACCAACCTACAGGAGGCTCCTACCTCAATTATGCAAGCTACAACTTACAAGGAAGCTCCAACTCCCATCAATTTTCTACAGGCACCAACCTACAGGAGGCTCCAACCTCAGTCATCTACAATTGACATTTTATCAAGCTACAACTTGATGTGGAAGCACCAACTCCCATCTATTTTCTACAGGCACCAACCTACAGGAGGCTCCTACCTCAGTCAGCTACAACTGACATCTATCAAGATACAACTTGATAGGGAAGCTCCAACTTCCTCAATTTATCAAAAGAAATGTTTGCTGATTTACCTCAGATATCAGCTCTATTCTGTACCTTCTCTTCTGCTATTCAACAATCCTCATATCTATCCTTATATCATTTCTACATCTTCTCAGATTCACTATCAACTCCTCCTTCTTCTTTGCTTAGTTCCTCCTTCTACTCTACCTCACTGCTTCATTTCTGCATTCTATGAATTTTCACAGCATCTCGTTCTGCTCCTCATTCTTCTTATCTTCTCTGCCTCAATTCCATACTCTGCATTCTCTATACTCACTCTCTCTAACCTCTCTATGCATATCAAGATGATATTATTTATAGATATTTTATTATGACTGTCTGTATTCCTCAGGGAATTCGAAATGAATAGCCATACCTCTTTGTCTTCTACCTTCTCATTTCTTTTCCAGATCACTCAGAAAAATATAGTTGTATGTGCTAATGTTAATATTACAGTGGGATTTTGTTTTCTTCTGGAGACTTGCCAATGCATCACAAACAATAAAAATCAATTACAACATTCACATTTTCGGTTACATAAAACAATTTTACTCAGCCCATTTTCTAGATTTTGGCTTTGCTGGCTTTGTCTTTTCTGCTGCTGTCAGGTAACTATCCTGCCTTCTTCTGCTCACTATCTTCTGCATATTTTCCAATATTCTATGCTTGTACACATGTCAAATTTCTTCCTGTGCATATTCCTATTCACCGTGATTGTGTGTCTGTTGTATATATATATATATATATATATATATATATATATATATATATATATATATATATATTAACTGCGCAATTCAATTCTCGGCATTATACAGATAATAAAAAGTTTTAATGTCTATTCCCTTAGGGTCCCACTCGCTGAACTTGTTCTATCATCCGATGCGATGCATTACTGCCCACATATTGGAAATATGTATGTATTGTTTTGTATATACATATATGTGTCACGGTGCTTTCCTTTCCTCTTTAAATTTGGATTAATTAACTTGGAGCAAACCTGTTCTTAGTCTTATCTTTTGGATGGACCCCACATGCCAGCTATACTCCGCTCGTTTATTTCAATTGCAATCGGAACATTCACAATATTCCTACGATTTTATCTTTTGATTTCCACTGATGCGATTAGCAAAGGCCCACCATATAGTCAGTCGAATCATCGCTGCTGTCCATCCTTTAGTGAATCTAACGGCTCTCATCCAATCGATAAGTCACAATTGGAACTTTCAGTTTGTCGATACTCTTTCACCTCCGATGCGATCAATTACTATACATTTCTCTGCGCTGATGCAATGGGTTTTTTTGATGCGATATAACACTATTCACTTCATAGTGCGGATGCGATGAATCACTTTTCGAGTTCTTCTGATTGCGACTGATCGCAATTGCATCCTTTAATAGTTTGGTGTGATTAAAAAAGGGTCCCACTAGCTATCAAATCTCCGGAACGCAAACATATATGAATCGTTGTTTAAACCATATCGGGTCTGGAACTTCAATCGCAATCGCAATTTGCATTTGCATGTTCCGATATTCTTATGCTCCGATGCTCCGATGCGATTGGGTGAGGGTCCCACCTTATGGTACTTTGGTTGTATTAGGCCCGAGCTATAGAGTACTTCACATATATGTATATATATGTATACTTTTGGTTCTTTGTTTAAAAGGCGCTACGCTTATATAAAGTGCTGCATATATATATATATATATATATATATATATATATATATTTGTGTGTGTGTGTCTGTGTGTGTACTTTGCCGCTTCAGTATTTAGTGTATCCTCCAGCTGGGGTAATGATTCTCGGAATTTATGTTTATGTATCCTCCAGCTTGGGTAACGATTCTCGAATTTTATGTAGGGGGTCCCACACATTTTATCTGACGGTCACAATCTCGTCATGCCCATCCAATAGATCCAATGGTAACCGAAGAATATCACGTAGATTAGTAGCACCAAGGTTATTCTTTAGAATTCACGCAATGAAAACGGTTTTACAATACCACCCTCTGCCACGTGTCACACAGAGGCATGTATCACATCCAAAAAGGTGTTACTGCTTACCACTCCCAAGGGTGTGGGATACTGCTGGTTTTTTCCTCCGAAACCGGCGTCACTATTCCCTCTTGGTTCCACTGTTCTTCAAGGTTCAGCGCCATTTCTTTTAGCATGGTTTCTCCGTGTAATATCGCCTCACGCATAGTTCATTACTCTTTTAGTCACGCACAGGGTTAAACAATAGACTTCGTCTCTCATCAACCATCTCTTAATTGGTCATACTTTCAATATTTCAAACTGGTTTGAAGGCATGATTTCCCGGAACTTCAAGGCATATCCACACATAATTCTTCATGCAGAGTTTATTCCAGGTCCACTCTTAATTATATCCTCTCCAGCATTCATCTGCAACTGTATTAAATCTGCTATTAAATGGCCCTCTTCTACTGTCCTCACTACTCTATAGCACCACCTCATCTGTCTCCTGCTGCCTTTGTTCCTTCTATGCTGCCTTGCTACCTCTCTGCTTTTTTGCTATCTCTTCTACTCTCTTTATTGCCTCTTCTACTTGTCTTATGCTCTCTCTGCTACCTCTACTTCTTGTCTGCTTCTTTGCTGCCTTTGTTACTTCTTTGACTGATGCTGCTCCTTACTTATCTTTTTGTTGTCTCTGCTACCTCCCTTTTTGATTCCTTTTCTCCTTGGCTGATGTTTTAGGTGCTCCTCCTTTGTCATCTCCTTTTCCTCTGCTCTCTTTACTGCCTTTGATACTTGTCTTATGCTCTCTCTGCTGCCTTTGCTTCTTGTCTGCTTCTTTGCTGCCTCTGCTACTTCTTTGACTGATGTTGCTCCTTACTTCTCTTTTTGTTGTCTCTACTACCTCTCTTTTTGCTTCCTCTGCTCCTTGGCTGATGTTTCAGGTGCTTCTCCTTTGTCATCTTCTTTGCCATCAATGACAACATTTCCAACATCTCATTCCTCTAGTTTCCTCCAAGAGGAGTCTCCATGGGTTTGCTACCCTCCATGTGGAACTTCCTCAGAATCTCCTTGGCATAATTTCCTTGAGATATAAATAGCTCCCCGTCTCTTTTTCATATTTCCAAGCCAAGGAAATAATGCAAGAGCCCCATGTCATTCATCTCAAATTCTCTTGCAAGGTCCTCTTTGTAAGAAGTTATGAGCTCGTCATCACCTGTTAGTATCAGATAATCTAAATAAAGTGAAATAAGCAAAAGCTTACCATAAACCATAATATGATATAGGTTCGCATCCGCTTCACTCTTTGTGAAGCCCAACTCGGTGAAATAGCTGTCGATCCTGGTGTACCAAGCATGAGGTGCTTATTTCAGCCCATACAATGCTCTTTTGGATTTGCACACATGCGACTCCCTATCTAAGGTCTTAAAACCTTATGGCTGCTCACTATACACTTCTTCCTCAATAAATCCATTGAGAAATGTTGTCTTTACATCCATATGATGTATCTGCTATCACATCTGCGATGAGAGTGCAAGGATGGATCTAATAGATGAGTACCTTGCAACTGGTGCAAAGTCTCCTCATAGTCAATCCCCTCTACCTATGAGAATCCATTGGCCAAAAATCTAGCCTTGCATTTCTCCACACTCCCATATGCTGCTTGCTTCACCTTATAGATCCACCTAGATCCAACCACTAACTTCCCCAATGGTCTTGGGACCACTTCCCATGCATTTTTTCTGATAATAGAGTCATACTCTTCAACCATGGCATCAACTCATACCGGCTTATGCACTACTTCCTCAAAAGAACATGG
This sequence comes from Pinus albicaulis, assembly GCA_034641835.2. Classification (NCBI taxonomy): domain Eukaryota; kingdom Viridiplantae; phylum Streptophyta; class Pinopsida; order Pinales; family Pinaceae; genus Pinus; species Pinus albicaulis. Next base: position 692,273,276 of record CM076579.1, on the reverse strand, counting down.
TTATTGTCACAATACATTCGCTCAAAAGAGCCATGTATCTAGTATACCTGTCTGGGGACCTTCTCTGCCTGTGTTGTGATGTATGTGCACCTACATTCTCTGTCGCATGTAGCATAAATTTGTTAGACTCTCTGGTGCACTTCCTACCACTTCTAGTGGATGGCTCTACATGAGCGGTTTCTACCACTCCCTGTTCCTTTTCTTGTGGCTCCTCCACATCCTAAGGTTCATCATTTGGAACTAAGAGTTCCTCTTCTACATGCAATTGAAGATCCCTCTCAAGGGACAATCACATGGATTTCTCCTCATCAAATTTCACATCTCTCCTGACAACTGTCATCATGTGTGTTGGAAAATACACCCAATTTTTGTGGGGAGTATCTGTGTACCCCACAAATATCCCAACCTCTACTATTGGGTATAGCTTCTTCCTAGAATATTTGGTCACATGGAAATAGACAGATGAGCTAAAAATTTTAAAATATGAAACATCTGGTTTCTTACCTGAAAAAGCCTCCTCTCGTGTACTCCTGCCAAGTATCCAACGAGGACTACATTTTTGCACAAATATCGTTGTGTTGCATGCCTCTTCTATAGATGGAATAGTAGGCCCTGATCATGTAACATAGCTCGTGTTGCTCCCACAATTGTTTTTTTCTTTATTTATACAACCCCATTCTATTGTGGGTTATGAGGTGCAATCAATTCTCTCTGAATTCCTTCTTTGGCGCACAATTTTTTGAATTCATTAGAGAAATACTCACCACCATTGTCACTCCTTAGAGCCTTCACCTTCTTCCCTATATATTTCTCTACCAATGCTTTGAACTCACAAAACTTGGAGAACATCTTATCTTTATTCTGCATAAAGAAAATCCAACACTTTCTATAAAAATCTCAACAAAAATCACATAATACCTGTGCTTTGATGTGGAAGCTATTGAGAATGGTCCATAGACGTTTGAGTGAATGCTCTTAAGGATTTTTTTTGATCAGTTCTCCTTTCCATGAAAGGTGGCATTTTTATACTTCCCCATAGTACATCCGTTGCATGTGCCTCTCTTCACGAGTGTACCCTTTGGAAGCCCTATAGAAATCTACTGCATGATCCTCAAAGCACTTTGGTGTAGATTACCCAACCTCCTATGCCATAACTCACCGGTATCCTAGCTCACTACCTCATCTTCTTTAATTCTTAATGATGCACATCCAACTACATCAATTTTATAGAGGTTCTTGACATGAACCCCAATATTCTTTACCTGTCCCACCTTTCCTTCACTGAAAACCACATCATATCCAAGATCCTCCAACATAGGAACTAAAAATAAATTCTTTTTCAAACCTGGTACATGCATGACATATTTTAATATGAAATTTTTTCGTGACTCTCTCTCGAAAGTAGCAGTATGAATATCAGTAGCGCTATGCCTCCTGTCATCACCCATCTCGATGTGCATCTAAAGATCCTTCTCCTACAAGCTATTAAAGAGTTATTTGTTTCCAATCATGTGGAAATATGCTACACTATCCAAGTACCACATAGATCCCATCACAGTTGACACCATGCATTTGATGAGAGATAATTCCAACTCAAACTGTGAGGCCAAAGCTTCACTCATTGTAGCTCCAGAGCCCTCTTATTCTTATTCTTCTTTTGTGGACAATTTGTGGCATAGTGTCCATGATCATGACAGTTGAAACATTTCACCTTTGAGATGTCTTGTTTCTTGCCTTCTTTGTTGGTCTTGGATTTGGAATGGAACTTCTTCCCTTTCCCCTCATTTGCCTTGCTAGCTAAGGCACAATTGTCATCATCACCAGTATTGGATAAGGATTCATCCCTAGTATTCCGCAGAAACTCTTCTTGTACCAAATCCGACCATAGTCACTCCCAGTTTGGTAACTACTCCCGCCCATTCATAGAGTCCTGGTAACTATGATAGCTCTTGGGAAGGCCTAGAAGTGTTAGGCTCTCCAATTCATCATTAGCCATAGTAATCCCAATAATTCCAAGCTCGTCTTGACATTGAGTGAACTTGGTCACATATTTCTAGATTGTATTGCCCTTCTCCATTTTGATTTTCCCTATCTTGTCCTTTATTTCCAATTTCCTATGGTCATTGCTACTTTGAAACAGATTTTTCAAGGCCTTCCACATAGCATATGGAGTTTCCTTTCCATGGAGAATCGAGATAATATGATCTCTAACTCTCTCTAATAATATCCTCCTCGCATTTGCAACATTATTCTTCCTTGCTTCATGTTGTGTAGCATCTACTTGAGTAGGTTCAGGAATATGAGTGTCAATGAATTCCTTTAGTCTGTTACCCTCTAATACTGCCTCCATCCTGTCCTTCCATGCAATATAGTTTGAATTTCCCTCGAGTGCATATTCAAGTCTCAAGCCAGTGAAAGACATCTTAGTCAGCTGGTAGATGCAAAGAATGAATATGCAAATTTGAATCATGTTCAACAAAAAACTCAATTTCTTCTCTTCTATTGTGATTCTTGATGCTCTGATACCATGAAGAAATTATACCAATGGATTCAATCCGATTTTGTGATGTACTAAAATAAGATACTAAATCCTTTTACAATATTTGTGGAATATAAAACATGATTTCTCAATCGCATGCAAGTAAGAGAAAGAAGTAAATCAATTGCATAACACAAGATATTCTTGGGGAAAGCAGCTTCTCAAAACCCTACTATCATATATTTCATAAATTCAAGGAATCATGAAACAATACAATGCATTCTTTCTCACAAGAATCTCTCGCACTCTACTAATCGTGTCACACTGATCTAGGAAAAATTGGACAAACACTTAGCCAATTCCTTTCCTTACTCCAGCCTACTTTTCTCACGCAATTCCTAGAGAAATAAACCCCTATTAAATAGGAAATTTAGACTTCCTTGATTGCACAATCCATCAAGGCATTCCCATGACTTTATAATTGCACCCGATCAATTTGCAAATAATACAACTGATAGTTATGTTCCCTTTAACCTTTGTCTCAACTGGGTCTTCATCATAACTGACATGCATGCATCTATTAATAGTGAATCATCAGCTATCTGATTGATCACTAATTGTGAATTAATTCTAATTTAATTCACTGGACCTTTCACTAATTCATCACTTAGTTAGAAATAGTTAAACTGATTTTAATTCAATTAATTTAAGTTAACTGATTACACTCACACCACACTAGTGTTACAACTACAACTGGACCCGCAAATTTTTAGAATCACTCTACATGCCTCATCTTAGACCCTCAACTTGAAATTATTGAGCTAACTTAGTCTTCATGACTTATTTAACTGATACAAGTTATTATGAGATGAAATTACAATTTATTGTCCAATTTATTTAAGGGGAAAATAAATTAGATGCCCACATTTAACACTAATGTGTAACTGAATTCCTCACCAATGTGTGACTGGAATCCCACACTAGTATGTGGTGCATTTTCTTGTTTAATTTCAACATGGACCATATTGTCTACTTTGAAATACTTTTTTGTTATTCATATATTTTTAAATACACTTCAATAATGAAAAATTGCTTAACATTACACAGTGAAATATTTTATTTATAATTCACAATGAGATTTTTTATCATTATTAATATTTTTTAAATTCCACATAATAAATTTATATCAAAAATTGAATTAATTACACACTTCCAAATGAATTTTTTTACTTTCAATTTTTTTTGTCTTTGAACATTTGAATGTTTTATTATATTTTCAACATTAAAATATATTTTTCCCTCTATACATGTATATAAAGTTGATATTGAAATAAATAAATTAATATGGATATTTAAATAGTAATATAGTTTAGTCATGTATTGAAATGTTTTTGAAAAGTAAAGAATGACTCATCTTCCTCTCAAAAGTACAGATATAAAATTATTTTTTTATTTTATATATTTTGTTTTTATAGAAAGATTATTTGCTTCACATGGAAATACAAATATACTATTTATGGTTAAGATTGAGAGTAAAATTGTTTCCTTCATAGTCGGTTACAATATCAATCACCAACAAGAATGAGAGTGGTATCATTGATATTATACTATAATTAAAAGTAACAAAAAATATATATTCATTTTTATTTTTCATTAGAGTTGAAGTTGTTTTTTATTTAAACATTATTTCATTTTTATTTTAGAAGGGACATGTGTCAACTCCAAGTTACCAATTTCCCTTATATAGTCATAGAATGCTCCTCTTGGTGCAAGTTTCATATTCTATGTATATAGTTACATAATTTAAATATGAAGTTATGATATATAATGATTACGAATATCAACCACCCAATTACAAATATAAATCACTCAAATGTTGGAAGCAATGCTTCTATGTGTATGATGTGATCTACATGTTGTCATTGTGAGTCCCGAGGTGTCAATCTAGAAGTTGTTGTTCCCTATGTCTAAGTTGTATTTCTGTCATTTCCAAGTCATCGATCCACTTTCTTAGGATCTAAATGCATCGAATTCTGTGATACATGTATTATATATTGTAATTATTGTGATAAATAAATATATCAAGTGATTTATGTGTGTCATAATGTTCTCTCTCTATTTTTTATAACATGGTATCAGAGTTGGTACTATCTTGACTCCCTCAAGGGAAGGCCAGGAATATGCAAGGGATCCGGAGTGTTATTATTCCTATACATATTAGTATACATGTGTGAGAGTTTATTTTTAGTGTGATTTTTTTTTTTGTGATCATGTGTGTAGATTTGTTTTTTTTGTTTTCAGCTTCTTCAAGCATCGTCAGATCATTTTATCATCTTGTTATTTATAAAAAAAAAATTGTGCTTATCTTCTCGGAACTTGCAAAGGAGTTAAATTCACACCTCAATGATTTTTTCAAAATTGTATGCATTTTCATATTATAAATTTGCAAAATCATGCCCACGAATTGTACATGTTGTTGCATGAATCTGGAATTGAGATTTGGATCTAAGATTTGGTGTAGAGGAGTTTCAAGTGGCCAGTAATATATGTCAAAAGTGTTAAAATTGGAGGCAAATCTCAACTTTTCACTTCTACGGGGAAGAGATATTTGCGTCAGATGTTTCTGCTGCAATATTTTTCTAATCTCAAACTTTGGAGTTTTCATTTTAAACATATTGAGTTTGGTCAACTCAATATTTGAGTGTAAGTTTGTTGGAATTTACCACTCGAACAAATTATTTGTGAAGACAAGAAAGCTCCAAGATAAATATTGAATGGTGACTTGTCTATGCTTGGATGACAACTAATATTTTTATGATTATTGAGTTTGTAGTTGTGATATGTCTTTGTCAAGTAGTTTTCGATTTCTTTCAATTCTGGTTATAAAACAGGTTGGTGGTTCTGAAACTAGAAGCCTTGGTGTCTGAGACATCAATTATTGTGTTAGTAAGTTTAAGGTGTTTGATCAACTTTTGAATGCATTGAGTATCCAAAACTCCATCCTAGCAACTGACGGATAGTCAAAAGAGAAATTTCCAATAGATGGTGATTAGTCCATAGGATGGTTCATTACTTGATGGCTCTTATCGTGGAAGCCTCGACGAGCCGAGGTGTCAATATTGTTAATCTTGCAAAGTTCATCAATGATGGTCAGAGGCGGTTATGTTTTAAATGGAGGTCAAGTGACAACTCGAAGATGTGGTGGTGAATTTTGACAAAGATTCATTTATTGTTGTTATGGGTGTTTCTATATTTGTCATGTAAGGAATAAGGGAAGGTGTTGGAAGTAATGCTTCCATATGTATGATGTGATCTACAGGTTGTCATGTGAGTCCTAAGGTATCAATATAGAAGTTGTTTTTCCCTATGTCTAAGTTGTACTTTTGTCATTTTGAGTCATCGATATGCTTTATTAGGATCTAGATTCGTTGAATTCTGTGATCTATCTCTTATATATTTGTAAATGTTGTGATAAATAAATATATAAGTGATTTGTGCACGTCATAATGTACTCTCTCTATTTTTGCTAACACCAATTTTTTTTTCTTCATTTTTTTTTAGGTTGCCTTAAACCATGTGGGGATCTAAACTTTGAATCTAATGATTTACATAATACTTCATAACATGATGACCAATTGAGCTCTCCCTGTGTGCTTGTATTGGTAAATTTAATTTATATCATAAAATGGAAAATTATTTTTATCTAACATTAATATTATATATATATATATATATATATATATATATATATATATATATATATATATATATATATATATATATATAACACATTTCCACATACAAAACATTCTTATTTTTTATTATATGTTTATTAATTAAATTTTGTAAGTTTTTATATGCTTTTAAAATTATATATTATTAAATACCATGGTTACAAACATGGATGATTGTTATTTAAATGTATTTTTATGTGATAAGTCAATTATGTTTTTTTAATAAAAAATTGTATTTACAATTTTAATTACAAAAATTCAACATATTATTATTATTTAATGCGTCTTTTTATGGAAATTAAAAATCTCCTCCATATGGATTTAGAGCCAGTAATATAATATAAATCATCTTAAATTAAACTCTTTAATTAATTTCAAAATCTAGATACTATATGGATCCATTCAACCATGGATAGAAAGGAGAGAAAAAAAGAAAAAAATAGATCCCCTTACATGTTACACAAATACTACCTTTGTCAAATTTGTTCAAATGGTCAAATGTGTCATAATGCTTTCAAACAATGAAATGTGTCAAAAAGATTTCGAACTACATAACACAAAAAGTAAAAGGATTATGGATTGAAGATGTTTGAGTTAGACCCCCTCAAAATGGAAGTATGTAATGACTCATAAAACAAGATGATGATGATGATGATGAAAGGTAAATAATCTAATTAAAAGAACATTATTTTATATTTGTCCCATCACAATGGAAGATAATAACCACTGCAACATATATCCATCCCACCACAATGGAAGATAATTATTAATCATTACAATGTAAATCCAAATTGTTTTGTACAATTATATTCCAATGTTAAAAATTGACCATTTCTATCAATATATTATACTTTAAAACGTATTCCATAGTAAAAATTTCATGATTATTGGCACCATGTTTTTTTATATAAATAAAATACATCATATCCAATTTGTTTTTACAGTAACATTCCAATGTTAAAAATACCATTTCTATTAATATATTATATTTTAAAATGTATTACATACTAAAATTTCATGATTATTTGCAACAAAATTTGTTTTTTTTTAATAAATTATATTGGGATAGTAAGAAATTAGAGAAATTTATGATTTACAGATGTTAAAACATAATACATTTTAGCTAAACAAAAATATAATAAAAAAAGATAATCCACTTAGATTACTTATACCTATTAACACCATAAACCAAGACATTAAATAATTATAATATATTTTCCACTATTTTAATGTAATATGTTTACGCTGTAAAGCGTACCTATTTGGAAACAAATTTCCTAAATTGCTACGTGTATCATTATGCAACCTTGATTTCAATGTTAGATGATTCAAATAATCTCTACCTTACGATTAAATAATCAGTTACAAAAATAGTTTCTGAGTCTTTCTCTTTCTCTTAATGAATCGTCTTCCATTTTGATGAATTAAATGACATGTCGTATCTCCATGCCACGCTCTGAACTCATGGCCGTTGCAGGGGATGCTTTGAAGACTAACATAACAACTTTAGGTCCTCTGGTTCTTCCGATGTCAGAGTAGCTTCTCTTCTTCGCAACTTTGGTGGGAAGAAAACTCCTGCGGATGAAGATCAAGCTGTACATTCCTAATTTCAAGCTTGTATTTGAGCATTTTTGTATACATGCTGGAGGGAGGGTTGTCTTGGACGAGTTGGAGAAGAATTTGTAGCTTTCAGAATGGCACATGGAGCCATCGAGGATGACACTCTATCAGTTTGGCAATACATCCAACAGCTCATTGTGGTACGAGCTTTCTTATAGTGAGGCGAAGGGAAGGATCAGAAAGGGAGATAGGACCTGGAAAATTGCATTTGGGTCCAGATTCAAGGGTAACAGTGTTGTTTGGAGGGCTCTGAGGACTATCAATCCGAGTTGTGAGAAGAACCCACGGATCCAGAGCATTGATCAGTTCCCTATTGATGTTCCCAGTGTTTCAACAATCCGATAGGGTTTTTCATTTATGAGCTAAATTTCAAAACATCTTAGATATTTCTATCATGTACTCTATGTTACCTTAGAGATATTTTACTGTAAAGTAATGATATTGAATAGGAAATGATAACTTCTATGATTTATCTTTGTTTAGCTTTCTAGTTAATTGATTTTGCTAAAGATCCCAAACTGACTGGGCCACTTATGGCTTTATTCTTTCATTTTATCCCTTATTTCGGCACTAGCTAGCTAATGCTGAGCTGCCGTTAGCAGTCATTCTTGTGCCTTTGATGAAGTTTCATGATGCAATGTTAATTTCAAGTAAAAGGGATTGTATCATACAATCAATCCAAGTTTATGTATGACCCGAATGATGTCAATTGTTTATGAATCTTGTTTATGTAAAAGATTTGTGGAGCATTTCTTAATCAATGTCAAAGATCAGTTTTCCTTAAAATAATTTTCTTTGACATGGGATTTTTTTTTTGTTCTATATCTGTTACTAGTTTCATAGATATGCAGATTTTGAAAGATTCCTCTTACCAAATATTTTGTAACTTTAGCTTGATATAAAAATATTTTCTTTCTTTCCATGCTCATGTAAGCTTCATGCATTTGAGGGTAAATTGTAATTTTCTTGCCCCTTGCATCCAATGGGCAATACATGAGCAGCTTCTTTTCTTCGCAAATTTGGTGGGAAGAAAACTCCTGCAGATGAAGATCAAGCCATACATTCTTGATTTTAAGCTTGCATTTGAGCATTTATGTATACATGCTAGAGGGAGAGCTGCCTTGGATGAGTTGGAGAAGAATTTGCATCTTTTGGAATGGCACATGGAGACATCGAGGATGACACTCTATCAGTTTCAGAATACATCCAACAACTCATTGTGGTACAAGCTTGCTTATAGCGAGGTGAAGGGAAGGATCAGAAAGGGAAACAAGACCTGTCAAATTGCCTTTGGGTCCGGATTCAAGTGCAACAGTGCTATTTGGAGGGCTCTGAGATTTATCAATTCGAGTTGCGAGAAGAAACCATGGATCCAAAGCATTGATCAGTTCCCTGTTGATGTTCCCAGTGTTTCAAAAATCCGATAAGCTTTTTCATTTATGAGCTAAATTTCAAAACATATTAGATATTTCTATCATGTACTCTGTGTTACCTTAGAGATATTGTACTGCAAAGTAATGATATTCAACAGGAAATGATAAATTCTATGATGTATCTTTGTTTAGCTTTCTAGTTAATTGATTTTTCCAAAGATCCCAAACTGACCAAGCCACTTATGGCTTTATTCTTTCAATTTCTCCCTTATTTAGGCACTGGCTAGCCAATGCTAAGCTATGGTTAGCAGTCATTCTTGTGTCTTTGATGAAGTTTCATATGCAATTTTAATTTCAAGTAAAAGGGATTGTATCATACAGTCAATCCAAGTTTATGTATGACCTAAATGATGTCAATTGTTGATGAATCTTGTTTATGTAAAATATTTGTGGAGCATTTCTTAATCAATGTCAAAGATCAGTTTTCCTTAAAAGCATTTTCTTTGCCATGGGATTTTTTTGTTGTTCTATATCAATTACTGGTTTCATAGATATGTAGATCTTGAAATATTTCTCTTACCAAATAGTTTGTAACTTTAGCTTGATATAAAAGCATTTTCTTGCTTTCCATGCTCATGTAAGCTTTATGCATTTGAGGGTAAATTGTAATTTTCTTGCCCCTTGCATCAAATGGGAAATACATGCCAAATTTGAGATTTTGTAAAATGTTTTACAGGTAAAAATCATGTTTTTTTAATTAGATTGTTTACTCTATCTCTGATGTTATTGTTGAAGCTTACTATTTTGTTTTAGTGGATATTTAAATTATACATTTAAAATTACAAGGCCACAGTTATACCTTTATGCCAATATCAACGTTAGCTTTCCTATCTTCCAAAACTGCCAAGCGAATCTTGATTGCTCATCTGCTAACTTCCAACATCACTTGGCAGCCCTACTCCATCCCTCTCTGGTCTATCCAGATGGAACCTGTGCCCCTATCCCAGCAAGATGGAACCTTCGGTCGATGATGAATTGAAATGAACAAGAGACTGGTCATCACTAACACATTGGGGTTTCACTTGCTTCCGGGAACCCTGCCACCATGCCCATTCCCCTGCAGGCAGCCTGGGCATTTACCATTTCAAACTTTCAGAGATCATGATAACTCCAAGGTTGACCTGCAGACCAGAGTTGGTCAAATAGGAGAAGACCAATCTCTCAAAATTTTAGGGATGACTAATTGATACCTCACACGTCTGGCCAATTATTCTTTATTCTTTCTAACTACTAGCCCCTGTGCACATATATCAAATGATCTATCCTAAACATATCTATATTTTTGTTTTATTTTGGGAGAACCAAATATTTTTAATTTTTGTCAATAAAGAGTTGATTAGATCCATTTTTATATGGCATTTTTTATTCTTATCCCAAAGGTTTGTCGTTAAAAACAGTGAAGTTCCGAGTTTCTAGGTTTGTATTTAAAAACAATGAAGTTTCAAGTTTCTAAATAGATAATTGTGTGTTTAACCTATTTATTTTCTCGTAGCCAACTCATCAACAATGTCCAACCTGAAGGTCATCATATTCTTTAGTTGAGGGTGGAGGTTGGTTGCTGTCTTTTGGCATTTTTATTTTTTCAGAACTGCCTGTCTACTAATTTCAAAAATCACTAGGAAGATACCCTAAATTGGCAGTCAAGACAAAAGGGTGAAGAAGCAGAGGGCCATTAAGGTTTCAAAGTTGCCTTTTCTATAATTTCTAAATTTATTTCCTTTGCTCATAGAAATTTTAAGCCCATTTGAATATGCGACATAGTGCTCAGGAAGTCTATTAAATAAGGTTTCCGAGGATTTCAAAATTCACTGGAATTGGGCTTCTTTGATTTCACTGGAATCGGGCTTCTTTGCTCAGGTAAGGGCCTAGTCCAGAGCTCTGCCAAGTAATCGTAAAAGAGAGATGTGCCCCATGGGTGCATGGTCAAGACTCCAATGTAATCTGTAGAATTTATTCTAGTATTTATTCTTCTTCATTAATGGGGGTTGTAGAGTACCCTGTTGAAATATTTGTCATCATGTTTTGCATATGGGTTTTAGTGAGAGCTCTAATTCCAGTGGGTTGTGACTTGTAAGCCAAATGAAAAAAGATATTGTTCGATACCAGAATTGGCACAGTATGGATGAAAACTTAAAGGTCATGGTACACATGGTAGATTTCTATTAGGCATGTTAATTTTAAGCGTGCCTTTTTTTCTTTTTTGGAAAATGCATCTTATAGTTCATCAAAAAAGAATACATCAAGAATTATATATTATGGAGCTGATGCTTGAGCAAACAGGTTACCCTTACCTAAATAGAAAAGGATAAATAGTCTATCAGCTCTAGCACCAATTGCAAGAGAATCTTTATCTGCATCTTTCATGAAAACGGTTGGCATTGATGAGAAAAAGAGTTTTTTTTTTTTTTTTGTATAAAATAAGGTGGATATTAGAACACATATAAATGCATCTAGCTTCCCATAGTGGGTAAAATCTTTAAACCGTTAATGAACGTGTGCTCTGTGGGTAGACACTAGTGTAAATCTCAACTAGAGGTTATAGTGGTAGCTATCATAATCGATGTCAAGTTGTCGATTCCTCTAATTTATTACACACAAAAAAAATATAAAATTCTTTGAGTCCTACAAATTATTGTTTTAGGAATTTCAATGTTGATGGAAAAGATAGTCTACTTTTGCAAATTTTCAGTCACCAGTATTGAATTTTATCTTTAGAGTGTAAAAAGACAATATGTATTTTTTTATTGTTTAATGTGTTTGAATGTCATAGAGAGTGGATAGAGTCATGTTTACCATCAAAGTTACAAGTAGTAACTTCAACTAAGAAATTAGCATGGAAAATAATGGCTACCACTATGTGTGTGGACTTTACTATGTGTCTTGACTTTTCCATGTGTTTTCTTTTCTATGTTATTGCTTTACAATGTTTCCTTTGCAACATATGGTGCAATTACTAGTTTACTTGTAAACTCATTAATTATTTCTAATATTGTTATCCACATATATATCATATATTCTTATAAATTAAAAAAAAAAAAAACATTATTATTTATATATGTAACACTTAATCAATAATAACGGCTCAAAAGGAAGGTTGGATCAACAATAAACATTGGTTTAATTTCAAATAAAAAAAACATTATTTAAGTAGACTATATGAAAATTAACCATTACCAAATACAGACATCATTTACTTCGACTATATCAACCTTGTTGATTGCATATATTTCAAATCAAAAGACATTCTTTATTAAGCCGTAAGACATCACTATTTGAAAACAACTCCCCTAGCTGTGTCCATGTTTGAGCCATTGGATCAAATGTTAGAAGATTGAAATTTTTTAGGCCATTAGATCCACAAGTAAATAGTTTTATATATGTTTTGGTGACTTTTAAGTTAAAACGCTCTTATTAAAAATTTGTTAGATTTTAACCTCAAAGTTTTTAATAAAATTTAAATTAATAACTTAATAAAACTAGATTTTACATAAATTAGTTCAATGAATAATTTTATTTTTTTGTAAAATACATAAATATTAAATGTTTTGATACATAAGCATCAAATTTTTATTTTGAATAAAATTTATATCATAAAATTAAACTCCACGCAAGCCAATAAATTTATATTACTTGGATAAAAAAATATATATATAAAAAAAAGCAAAATAACAATTTATATATTTAAATATTACATTTTTGTGTTACTATGCTCTCCAACAAAGTATGATAGAAATGTTGTAATGTCATGTTTAACATTTTGACTATGTCAAATTACACAACATAAAAAATAAAGGTAAATTAAATAAAAATATTGACATAATGTAATGAACATTTTAATTAGGTCAAAATACAATAAAAAATAAAAATAATAAAATAAAATAATAATAAACTATAAATATAGCCCATGGTATTGACCCATGGTATTCATGTGGAATATAGTTTATTTAAAGTGGGGAATTAAGATTTCCCAAATCAATAACTCTGGATCTACCAAGAGGAAAGAGGAATCACATGTCTTGATATGCAAACCTCTTCCCTCTTTGAAAACAACTCCCCTAGGTGCCAATGTGTCCATGTTTGAGCCATTGGATGAAATGTTAGACCACTGAAATGTTTTAGGGCATTAGATACACAAGTAAATAGTTTTATATATGTTTTTTATAATGTTAGTTTTTTTCTTTTTAATAAGTTAGATTGAATTTAGGTTTTGGTGACTTTTAAGTTAAAATGTTGTTATTAAAAATTTGTTAGATTTTAACCTTAATTTTTTTAATAAAATTTAAATTATAACTTAATAAAACGAGATTTTACATAAATTAGTTTAATAAATAAAAAAAATTCTAAAATACATAAACATTAAATTTTTGGGTACACAAGCTTTAAATTTTTATTTTCAATAAAATTTATATCATAAAATTAAACTCCACACAAACCAATTAATTTATATTACATGGATAAAAAACAATATAAAAAAAGGAAAATAACTATTTATAGATTTAAATATTAAATTTTTGTGTTACTATGCTCTCCAACAAAGTTTGATAGAAATGAATTTGGAAAATTTCATGAAGCTTATCTCAAGTTCCATTCATTTAGATCTAAAGTATATGGAAGAAGAAAAGTAGGCCAATGGAGACTTATCAAGAGTATATGATTCTTTAGAAGGAAATGATGTTGACAAGGCTATGAAGGACCAAATAGAAAAATTAAAAATAGAATAGGACTCTTCAGAAAATGGGTTAGTGGAGGATTTTTGAATTCAGATGAGCTACATTATCTGAATTCAAGAAAGCACTAAAAAAGAGACAAACAACAGTGATATAGAGACAATTTATTTAGAAACCAGAGAAAGCTAGAATTATTGCTGGGAGATAGAGTTATGGGAAGAGAAACATTCCAATTGTAAAGAGGAGTTAGAGTTACATGAGTAGTAGTTCACTCAACATAATTCTCCAGCGCTTATTTTGGAAGAGTTGGAGCTTGAAAGTTCCTACTACCTCATCAGTTGAAGAAGGCCCACATGAGAAAATCAGAAGGGATTCCTCAATGTTATTTTCATTTGACATTCAGTCACTCTACTCTTTTTGGTATAGTAGTCTCTTTACCTATGCCCTTAAATTCAATGGCTCAAAAAATACTAATAACGTTTATCCCTAATAGCTACACACTACTCATATGTCCCCCAAGTTTTTCAAATGATGGCTGAGGCCATTCAAGAATGAATTATAATTGACTAATTCTGGTGTTTAATATGATGAAAAACACTATTTCTATCGTCTAACACCAATATCAATGGTTCACAACTTTACAGGTGACATGGGAGGGAAGTTCTTCTCAAAGAGAATGACTTACAGAGTAATTATCTAAATTTTAACTTTATTTAAAATAGTGAAAATCATTATTAATGATAAAAACAATTAATATATAATTTAAACATGTATACATTTTAGAAGAACATGTAACAAGATTTTACCCTGAGATTCACCCCACTTTATCATGGAGATTCTTAATATGTAAATAGGCTTTGTTACAATAACACTAGGCAATACTATGGATTATCAATACCATATGCCCAAAAAATCATAACTACCTATAAATATTAAGTCCTTGGCATCCACATAATAATTATTGATAATTAAATTAAAATTATGGAATATATATATATATATATATATATATATATCTTTGGGTTATAATATTTCAAATAGTCTCACCATTTTTCATTTCAATTTTGTTTGATGTGTAGGAAGGATTTGTTGGGATTTTGAAGTTTATACAATTCAAGTGACAAAAAGTGAAAATATATAGAACCAATAGATATCCATCAAGAGGGATCAAATATCTCAACATGCAAACATTTTTTGAAGTTTTACACTCTAAAAAAGGCTTGTACCTCAAAGTATTTGATCTCTATCAACTCTTGCTAGATTTGTGGTTAAGATGGATTTATACTAGTTGAAATGAAAAACCAGAATAGATCCATTTTAAGCACAGTTCTAGCAGGCATAGAGAGGGATTAATACCTTTAGGTGAAAATCTCTATTAGAGTGCAAAATTTAGAAAAAAAATTGCATCTCTCTTATTCCTTAATAGATGACAATAAATCTGTATTGGTTCACTCTCTATGTATGTAATTTTTCATTATTTAAATTGTATTTTTTATTTCTATACAGAGTACATAACTTAAACTTATAAATATAAAAAAAATACCAAAAAAACCAAAATGTAAAATGTTTTCAAGAATACGTAAATATTACTTAATCTTACATATTAAAATATTTTATTAATAACCCACATTGAATTATTTTATATTACGAATATTTTTAAATGTCACATTAATTTAATATTAATAATTTAAAGAATTACGTCTCTCCCTCTTATTATTAGTCCACACCAAGATAAGACTATAACAATGAGCATGTTAACCACTACCATGACAACTTCTAATGTTTAACTTTATAAATTATTAAATTATTTTTTAATTAAAAAATAATAATTTGTTACCATGTGATTGACATGATAGCTTTTAATGTTTAACTTTATAATGTTTAACTTTATAAATTATTAAAGTATTTTTTTAATTTACATCTGTCCCATGTCATCCATGAAATTTGGTCACATTGACAATTCACCAATTTACATGCGGATCATAGTTATCATCTTATAATCAAAATAAAAAAAATCAATAATTCAAACCATTTTTTATTAATTAACTCTTTGTATTGACTAATTGTAAAAACTAACATAACATACCTTTATGCCTTGTGGAAAACAGCCTCAATTTGTTTTGTCATAATTTCTGGATATAGTTACAATATTTAAGCAATGATTTTTAAATACTTGTGCAACCATTTTTCATTGTTAAGATTTATAGGAAAATCACCTAAAATTAAAATCCATGAAAATAGCTCATACTAACCTAAATAGCCTATTTAACATGAGTTACTGCCCACCATAACTTAAACAAGTATTTTCATAAAAAATTAATTATTAATATCTAAACATCCAATGTATTGATTAAATAATCTATTTTTTATCTAGGATAAATAAAATGATTAAATAATGTTTGTGGAAAACTATCATACTAATAAGTGTTGTCAAGGTAGGTCTATAGTAATGGATTAGCGTTCACCATGACAAATTATAATGTTTAACTTTAGAAATCATTAAATTATTTTTTAATTAAAAAAAATAATTTGTTACTATGTGATTAGCTTAAAATTTTGGGTGCCTTATTTCAAGTTTTTTGACATGTGACCTATGAAATTTGGTCACCTTGATAATTCACCAATTTTCATGGGGATCATGGTTGACATCATGTAATCAAAATAAAACAATCAATAATTCAAACTGATTTTTATTAATTAACTCTTTGTATTAACTAATTGTAAATATGAACATAATATAAGGGTAATATGGTTGTTTTGAGTTAACATATCTTGATTTTTTAGAAATATACATGTTAAAGAATCAAGTAAAGTGTATATATATAATTTTTCATTAAAGTTAAAATAGAGAAAGATAGATGAAGGAAAAAAAAATGTAATTATAAAGTGACATCTCGTAATCAAAGTAAAAAAAATCAATAATTCAAAATTATTTTGTATTAATTGACTCTTTGTATTGACTAATTGTAAATGCGAACATAATATGGTTGTTAAATCTTAAAAATTAGTAACTATATGTAAGAAATGTTCATAAGATTATAAAAACTAATAACTAATTATGATAATAGTTAGTAATTATAAAAATTACATGTAAATAGAAAAAATTTAACAAAGTTAGGAAAGACAAATTTAGGAGATCCTAGAAATTAGAAACTATATACAAATACAAATATTTTAACAAAATTTGGAAGAGATTCTCACAAGGTTCTAAAAACTAATAACTAAATAATAACATAATGGCTATATAAGCTAAAATAATGATACATATTTAAAGTAAATAAATGCATGAAGTTATAGATGATTATATGAAATTGTATAGAAACTAATAACCAAATAATAACATAATGGCTATATAAGCTAAAATAATTATACATATTTAAAGTAAATAAATACATTAAGTTATAGATGGTTTTTTTTTTGTAAGTTAGTCTAAACTATATTAAAATCATAAAAAGAAACTTTACAGAGGCTATGGGCAGGGGTGGCAAACAGTACTTAGCCAATCCCTGCCTTGGAAGTTTTCAAAATAAACCAAGTTTTGGGTTGCCTCATAGGAGGAAACCAACCCCTGAAGAGAGTCAAACAGTCTTGTTTTACAAAATATCAATGACACATATGAGAACGAAATAGTTGAAGGATGTCCTGAGATGAAAAAAATCAGAGATGAACCTTGCTATAGAGCAGTCATGGAGTTCCTTCATCTTTCTCTATCGTGTGGTTCTCCTCCTCAATTAAGCATCCATATTCCCTTGCAATGGCTTCCTCCTCAACTGTGGGCTCACGAGGAGGCTTCGGAGGGGGCGTGTGGACGATGGGAGCAACAATATACTTAGCATCATAAAAAAATTTCCAAGCACCATTCGTGTCCATAATCCAAACATCTGTCTCCTCCTCTGCAGGCTCATGGACTGGAAGTGGTTCAGTTTTTCGGGGTGTGGGCGGCTCAGATTGTGCAAGTAAATTTTATGTGGCCTCTTCTGCCCTTAGGATTTTCCGGTGGCTGAACAAGCTCCTCCTGAGTGTGGTTAGGCATTTGAGTAGCCAAAATTTCATGGCTTCCTGATGAGGAGCCTTCGGTGGATTCTAGATGTTGGTCCTAGCCATGATGAGAGAGGCCTGAGAGCACCCCTCTGTAGATGCCTCTGATGGGCTTTTAACGTTGGCGTGGGGCCATGGAAAGGCTATCAAGCATAGGATGGGGAGTCAACTGTGAGACAAGGCTAAGAGCAGGGAGGGTCACAATAGGTGGGAGTGCAACAGGGGGGCACGCAACAGGGGGCGTGCAACAGGGGGCTTGTAGCAGGGAGGAGCACATGGGGAGGGGAGTGCAACAGGGGGTGCACAACAAGGGCTCAAAACAGGGGGGTGCGCAGCAGGGGGAGCACGTAGTAGGGGGAGTGATGGCAGTGGTAGTGCGTGAGGTAGGCTGGAGCAGCAACATAATGGTGAAAAGAGGAGCAACGATGGCAGAGAGAGCTCACAGGACCAGTTGGAGCAGTAATGAAATGGATAATTGAGGAACCTCTGTGCCTTTTGAAGGCATGAGGCACTGAATTTGAGCATAGAGGTAGAGAGGGACATTTCAAGTGTGCCTGCATGTGGTGCATGGTGTGGCAAGAGGCCAAGTGTGATCGAGTGTCGGCAAATATTATCAGTGATTTGAGTTTCTGCATCGGGTAGGAGTTGGCGTTGCAGGGCGGTGTCAGAATAATCATGGGGGGAGTTGTCCTCGCTCATTCTGGAGATTTCACTCGCATCCAAGGGAAGTTATAGATGGTTATATGAAATTGTATAGTAATAATTATTATAATCATGAAAAATTATATTTAATGTAAATAACTAATTGTAAATACCAACATAACATAATGTTAATTAAGTGAAAAAATCAAATAATTTAAATTGATTTTTTTATAATTAACTCTCTGTATTGACTAATTATAAATACGAACATAATGTTAATATGATTGTGTTGAGTTAAAGTATATTTATTATTTAGAAATCTACATGTTAAAGAATCAAATTAAAAAATATCTTAATTAGAAAATATATATTATTTATTTAAATCAAATTAATTGATATGATTTGACTAGAGTTAAATTAGATAAAAATATACTAAAAAAGTGTTAAGATATTTTTTCTTAGAAAGATAATGAAATAAAGAGGAGAAAATGAATTATAAAATTTATAAAAAAATTTATTAACATAATTGTTTCTCTAATTTTGTTACATTCATTGATATCTGACAGCAACAAAATTGAAAACCGGGCCCCCAAGGAGAGCTAGCCTCTAAATAAACTCTGTCCACATTTCACTTAATTCAACTCGGTTCAACACAAGAAGTCTTCCCCAATTCTTTTGCAAATTTATTTATCAATTTTAGAGAAATTGACAAATAATTACGTTATCCCAACTTTGATTAAAACCCAACATTGATATGTACACTATCCTTTATATTCTCTAATCCCGCGCGCATAACTCATATACATATGCATTTCATATTATAACCTTCCAAGGCTAAGACCTTGGGCATTTTTAAATATATATCTCCGAAGTTTTAATTCTTCGTAAAATGCTTCGAGAAGGCCAAAGTTCCAACCATCGGGAGATATAATATATCAAGTCGACACACAAACTTATTTAACCACCGATACCACAATAAAGTAGACTAACCCGCCTTTATACTTTCTAACCTTAGAATCAAGGTTATAACACTTCTAACTTATATTAATAACCCGACTGTATTAACAATGGAGCACTTTAATATACTTTAGGCTCCGGTACCACACATACAAATAGCGGATTTCAACAAATGCAAATGCCCATACCTCAGTTTATCTTTCATGTTACTTGTTGTGCGACCACCGTTCGATGAACCAGCCTCTAGATCGAATGGCGCACATCTATATCGCGTTGATTTCACCATAGACATTTAACATGTGAAAGTCACACGATGAGGGCGA
Organism: Pinus albicaulis; assembly: GCA_034641835.2. Lineage (NCBI taxonomy): Eukaryota > Viridiplantae > Streptophyta > Pinopsida > Pinales > Pinaceae > Pinus > Pinus albicaulis. The sequence goes on along the minus strand of CM076579.1, from coordinate 692,253,383 downwards.
TATTGCCCCGTCGCTGTGGCAATTTCCCACTGGATCGCGTTGGTTTTGAGTGGTTTCACTTTAGCGCAAAGGCGGTGAAAAATGGGTGGGTTTGGTTTCGCAAACCCGCTCCGGATTGTGAACAGTGTTTGACCGGGGTACCACCAAGGTTAACACAAATCTTGTTATTCGTTCCAATGGTTTGACTCTAGGTTCGAATCTTGGGACAACGCTCTCATTTCACAACAAAACAAACTTATTTCTTTTGTAAGTGGGGTTTTCAGTACCAATTGAGCTCACTGTGCTGCGGGCAATCCAACACTACAGGTCACACTCTTTCGAGCACACGATTCTACGCCAGTACCAAAGGTTACTGTAATCACCCTTGGTCTCTCACACGGGTGCATATCAATAAGACACACTCAGGAGACTCAATACGCACCACGCTCAACCATGGATAGAGAGAGACTCTCGAAGGTTTAACACAGCAATTTCTTCATCGAATTAAAACAGAGATAGAGGCTCAAACACCTCAGAAGAAAGCAAATGCACACAGAGAGACAATATATCTACTATTCCACACTGATGATCAACAAACATCGAAATGTATTCAAACAGAGAGCAAATGCTTAACACACACAATATTTACTATGGAAATCCCCCCCTCTAGAGTATCTGGGGGTTACATTTTATATGCATTATCATGTGTCTCTTCGGTTCCTTTGTGAGGACCGTTTTAGTCTAACCAAAAGGAATAATTACATTTATTCGAATAACTGAAACAGGATAGATGGACTAAACCTAAAAATATTCGACTTATACCGACTCTAACTATTCTAAAAGCAACAAACAGCTAAGGTATTGACACCTTGCTGTTACAATTCAGAATGGTTTCGACCCTCCTAGGCACAACATGTGGACAATCTTCCTACATTGCTGGCTAGTGCCTAATGCCCCTGCATCAGCCTCCTGAGGGAAATTTTCTTCATGGACTCCTATCCATGAGCTCTTCCACTGATCTTCCAATATTCTGCAACATCACTTCAGTCATCCAAGTGGCATCTTCATCAGGCTGGTCCTTCCACTTGATTAAGTACTGAAAGTAATATTTTCCTCTGGTCTTCTTGAACACTCTTTTGTCCAATATCTTCTCTGGTTGTAGTGGTTGTGCTGGAGGTAGCTGCTTTTCCCATTCAATCCGTTCCTTGTATACTGGTCCTTCTTCTACACCATCATCTTCATATTTGTACAAATCCGCAACATTAAAAATTGGAGATATTCCAACATCAAGAGGAAATTCAATCTCATAAGCATTAGCAGAAAACTTTCTAAGTATCTTGCATGGCCCAATATTTTTAAACTTCAGCTTGTTATACTACTTCTTTGGGAATCTTTCCTTTCTCAAGTGTGCCAAAACCAAATCTCCAACTTCAAAATGGACTTATCTTCTGCTCAAGTCTACTCTATCTTTGTATTTGATGCTGTTGCCTTGTAGCTGCTGTTTCACTTGTTCGTGTATGGCTTGGATCTCTGAAGCAAATTCCTCACCATCAGCACTCCTCAACTCCGCCTTTCCCAAATTTCTTAACTTTGATATTCCTCTGGGGTGTATTCCATAAACAATATGGAATGGGCTCTGCCTTGTGCTTCTATTTGGTGAATCATTATATGCATATTCTGCCCGAGGAAAAATATGATCCCATTGCTTGGGATGCTCTCCTACAAGACTTCTCAATAAATTTCCCAGACTTCTATTCACTACCTCAGTTTGTCCATCAGTCTAAGGATGATAAGCTGAGCTGAAACTCAATTTGGTACCAAGTTTCTTCCACAGTGTCCTCCAAAAATGGCCCAAAAATCTGGTGTCTCTATCTGAAACAATACTCTTGGGCAACCCATGCAACCTAACAACTTCTTTGAAAAACAAGTTAGCAACATGGGTGGCATCACTAGTTTTATAACATGGAATAAAATGTGCCATTTTGGAAAATTTTTCCACTACAACAAAGACTGCATCATTCCCTCTCTGTTTCTAGGGTAATCCTAGTACAAAATCCATACTCACCATGTCCCAAGGCCTGTCTGGAATAGGCAAGGGAGTGTACAATCCTGCATTTTGGCTCTTTCCTTTGGCATATTGACAGATTTTGCAATTCTTCACAAACTTGTCCACTTCTGCTCTCATCTTGGGCCAATAATAAAAGTGACTCAGTTGCTCATAAGTTTTATCAGTACCAAAGTGTCCATCAAGTCCACCACTATGCTTCTCCTTGATCAAATTCTCTCTCATGGAACATTTTGGTACACACAATTGGTTTCTCTTGAATAATAAGTCCTCCTGCAAGAAATAATCCAGCCACTGGCTTCTATCTGTTAGAACAGGGTTACAACATGCTTCAAATGCTTCCTTAAAATCCGAATATGTTTTATACAGTTCTTTGAGAAAATCAAATCCTACAACTTCAAAATTGGTTTCTTGAATAAGCATGTGCCTCCTACTCAAAGCATCAACTACTTTATTTGCTTGGCCACTTATATGCTTCAAAACAAAATTAAAACCTTGGAGATAATCAACCCACTTGGCATGCTTATGATTTAACCTAGGCTGTTGTACAATGTACTGCAAAGCATGATTATCAGAGTATAATACAAATTCTTTAGACATCAAGTAATGCCTCCACTTCTTCAATGCTTGAACAATTGCATAGAATTCCTTCTCATAAGAGGAATACTTCCTTCTGCTGTCATTCAGCTTTTCACTGAAGTAAGCTATGGGCCTATCATCTTGACTCAGCACAACTCCAATGGCTTCCCCATTGGCATCACTCTTCACTTGAAATGGTTTAGTAAAATCAGGCAGAATTAAAACAGGCTTTTCAGTTATCTTTTGCTTCAAAAGCTTAAAATTTCTTTCTGTTTCAGTAGTCCATTTAAATGGTTGTTTGCTCTTATTTATTGTCTCAATGATGGTTGCATTAATCTTACTGAAGTTTCTTATAATTTTTTTGTAAAAACTGGCAAGTCCATGGAAACTTTTTACCTCAAAAACATTTATGGGTGAAGGCCACTCCACAATTGCCTTAACCTTTTTCGGGTCCATCTTCAATTCTTTTGCAAAAATAACAAAACCCAAATACACCGACTCCTCCTTCATGAATGAGAATTTTTTAAATTTTATCAGCAGTTTCTCTTGGTGTAGCTTCTTCAAGACATAATTAAGATGCCTTAAATGCTCTCCTTTTGTTTTGCTGAAAACTATTATATCATCCAGATACACTATCAAAAATTTACCAATGAATTCTTTTAACACTTCATTCATAAGTCTCATAAAAGTGCTAGGTGCATTTGACAACCCAAAAGGCATTACCATCCATTCATACAGTCCCTCATTTGTTTTAATGGTAGTTTTCCACTCATCACCCTCCTTTATTCTAATCTGATGATATCCACTTTTTAAATCTAACTTTGAAAAATATTTGGCACCACTCAAACAGTCCATTAAGTCTTCAACTCTAGGCAAAAGGAATCTGTCCATGATTTTTATCTTATTGATTGCTCTGGAATCAATACACATTCTCCAACCTCCATATTTCTTTGGGCTAAGTACTGCTGGTACTGCACATGGACTCAAACTTTCTTTGATCAGCCCCTTGTCCACTAATTCCTATACTTGCTTCCTAATTTCCTCATTCTCTGTGGGATTAATTCTGTAGGTTGCCTTATTTGGCAGATTTGAACCTGGGATAAAATCTATCTGATGGCTGATCTTTCTCACATGTGGTAGCTCATCAGGTAAATCATCCACAACAATGTCACAATAACTGTCTAACATCTCTTGGATTTCTATTGGCAAATCATAAATCTTTGTAGAAGTAAGAACTACCTTAGTTTTGCAAAATAAAGTAAAGCTTACCTCTTCTTCTTCAATCTGCTGTAGATACTCCTTCCCGCTCAGCAGCAAGGTCTTTGGATCAACCACTCTGCTTGATGGTTCTCCTTCCTCCATGGGTATCAATGTGTGATGTACCCCATCTTTGAAGAAATTGTAAGTGTTCTTCTTGCCATCATGTACTGATGCTCTATCATACTGCCAAGGTCTACCCAGCAATATGTGACACACATCCATGGGCATCACATCACACAGGAATTTGTATTTGTAGTTGCGCATTTGCAACTCTATCTTGCATTGTTCCTTTAAAATCAGCTGGTGCCCTTTATGCAGCCAGGACAGCTTGTAGGGAGTTGGATGCTTCCTTGTCTTCAACTTCAACTTCTCTATCACCTCAGTGGAAACCAAATTGTCTGTGCTGCCACTATCAATGACTAACTGGCAGCATTTCCCCTGGACTTTGCATATGCTCCTAAAAAAAGTCTTCCTCTGTGCAGGCTTAGTGACCTCTTTGGCTTATTTCAATAGGACCTTATTAACCACCAAGGATTCTCCCTTCTCTGGAAAAATTGCCTCTTCAATTGCTGCCTCTTCTCCATCCTGGGCAACAATAGCATTTCTTGGACCAACACCCATATTCTCTGGGCACTCATAGTGCTTGTGTCCCACTTGATGACATCTATAGCACCTCAATTCTCTACCTCTGCCTTTGCCTCCTATTCCTCTATAGGAACCCCTTCTTCCTCTTGCATCACCCTCTGTAGATGCATTCTGAGGTGAGCTGCTGCTAGCTCCATCTCTAGGTGTTGTAGACTTTCCTCTACCGCCCTGACTTCCCCTTCCATGGAAAGTACCTCTCCCTTTGGCAGACTACTTTATCAGGAGTTTCTCCTCTTCTTTCAAGGCCATCTGATAGGCCTCTTCAACTGTCTTAGGAGACGGAAGACAAATCTCATCTTGGATCTCCAGCTTGAGACCATTCACATATCTGGCAATATTTTCTGGTGTTTATGTAAATTGCCCAGCTCTTATACTTACTCTATAAATTTCTTCTGTATATTCCTTTACTGTCAGCAATCTTTGTCTTAGGTTCTACATTTGTCTAAGCAATGTTAGCTGATAATCACTAGGTAGGAATTTACCTTTTAGTTTGGCCATCATTCTGGTCCAACTTTTGATAGGTTGTTTACCAGCTCTCCTTCTTTCTGCTTGCACTCCATCCCACCAAAGTGCAGCATGTCCTTTCAGCTTTGTTACTACTAACTTGACTTTCTTACCTTAACTCATTTCTTCATAGTCAAAGCACTTGTTCATTTCATTAATCTCTGGGCTGTCCTAACTCCATGGAATCTAATTTGGCTTGGATCCTATGTAAGGTCTCCAACACTTCTGCATTGGCAACAGGTTTGCCTCTCCTTCTGCCAACACCTCTAACAACTCGGATTTCCATGTTAATTCCCTGCAAAATATCTCAAAAGAAGCTCTGATACCACAATTGATAGCAACAAAATTGAAAACTGAGCTCCCAAGGAGAGATGGCCTCTAAATAAAATCTGTCGACATTTCACTTAATTCAACTTACTTCAACACAAGAATTCTTCCCCAATTCTTTTGCAAATTTATTTATCAATTTCAGAGAAATTGACAACTAAATACGTTAGCCCAACTTTGATTAAAACCCAACATTGATATGTACACTGTCCTTTATATTCTCTAATCCCACGCGCATAACTCATATACATATGCGTTTCATATTATACCCTTCCAAGGCTAAGACCTTGGGTGTTTTTAAATATATATCTCTGAACCTTCAATTCTCCGTAATTTGCTTCGAGAAGGTGCAGGTTCCAACCATCAGGAGATATAATATATCAAGTTGACACACAAACTTCTTTAACCACTGATACCACAATAAAGTAGACTAACCCGCCTTTATACTTTCTAACCTTAGAATCAAGGTTATAACACTTCTAACTTATATTAATAACCCGATTGTATTAACAATGGAGCACTTTAATATAATTTAAGCTCTGGGGCCACACATAAAAACGACGGATTTCAACAAATGCAAATGCCCATACCTCAGTTTATCTTTCGTGTTACTTGTTGTGCGACCACCGTTCGATGAACCAGCCTCCAGATTGAACGGCGCACATCTATATCGCGTTGATTTCACCATAGACAGTTAACATGTGAAAGTCATGCGATGAGGGCGATATTTCCCCGTCGACGTGGCAATTTCCCACTGGATCGCGTTGGTTTTGAGTGGTTTCACTTTCGTGCAAAGGCAATGCAAAATGGGTGGGTTTGGTTTCGCAAACCCGCTTTGGATTGTTAATAGTGTTTGACCGGGGTACCACCAAGGTTAACACAAATCTTGTTATTTGTTCCGACGGTTTGAATCTAGGTTCAAATCTTGGGACAACGCTCTCAGTTCACAACAAAACAAACTTATTTCTTTTGTAAGCGGGGTTTTCACTACCAATTGAGCTCACTGTGCTATGGGAAATCCAACACTACAGGTCACACTCTTTTGAGCACACGATTCTACGCTGGTACCAAAGGTTACTATAATCACCCTCGGTCTCTCACAGGGGTGCATATCAATAAGACACGCTCAGGAGACTCAATACAGACCACACTCAACCATGGACAGAGAGAGACTCTTGGAGGGTTAACACAGCAATTTCTTCATCGAATTAACATAGAGATGGAGGCTCAAACACCTCGGAATCAAGAAAATGCACATAGAGAGACAATATATCTACTATTCCACACTGATGATCAACAAACATCGAAATGTATTCAAACAGAGAGAAAATTCTTAACACACACAATCTTTACTGTGGAAATCCCCCCCTCCAGAGTATCCGAGGGTTAAATTTTATATGCATTATCATGTGTCTCTTCGGTTCCTCTGTGAGGACCATTTTAGTCTAACCAAATGGCCTAATTACATTTATTCGAATAACTGAAATATGACAGATGGACTAAACCTAAAACTATTCGACTTCTATTGACTCTAACTGTTCTAAAAGCAATAGATAGCTAAGTTATTGGCACCTTGCTGTTACAATTCAGAATGGTTTCGACCCTCCTAGCCACAACATGTGGACAATCTTCCTATATTGTTGGCTAGTGCCTAATGCCCTTGCATCAATATCCTTCCACAATGGATGGAAAAATAAATTGATACTAATAATGTAAATGGAAATTTGTCTGAAAATTTTGAAATTAACTTTTAAATATACTTATTTTCATTATAGAATTTAACATTATGTTCAAAGTAAAAGTTTGATTTTGTTCATTAGTGAATCTTTCCCTACCCTTGGCTCTGACTTTATTGGTTTTACTCTATTTTCTAACATAAATTAGATATTATCATTATGTTATTTCACTAGCCTTTCACTCCAAGGATTCAGTGCTACCGAGAAGAATTAGTATAATATTAATCAATTCCCGCTCTTTTGTGGAGTGCCCACCATTTTGTATTCATTTCTACTATTGCGTATTCTTTTCTACTATTGTGGACATTCTTTTTCCTTGGCGATTTTAATTTTCAAAAGAATTATGCTTGCAACTATATCTTCAAAAATGTATACATATATTTACCTTATATATTTATTTTTTATTTTCTAACATGTCTACATTTTAATTTATATTAATCTTTTGTAAACCTTTTCTTAACAGAATAATTTTATAGACATATTTTATTTAATAAATAATTTTAATTCTTCACTTCATCTAATTTTCATTTATTTAATTTAATTATTTAATTTTATAGTTTTTAATTGTTACAGATAATTTTTTAACATAGACAAACTTTTTATATATTTTAATATTTTCTAGCAACTTTTATGTAAATTAATAATTTGAATGAAGATTTTGTTTTTATTAGGATTTATGAAGTTTCTTGATTTACATGCAAATTTTCTATTTATTTTTCTTTTTTGGAGTTCTTTTAGACTATTGAAATTAATTTAATTTTTAAATTTCTAAAGATGTATAAGAATGATTTTTTTATGCGAACAAAGTTTTCCTCACACGCTATGTTTTTGCGTAACAAGTAATAGATCTATGTTTTTGGTGTGAACAAGTAATAGCTAAAGGAACACAAGTTTTCCTCACATGCTATGTTTTTGTGTGAACAAGTAATAGATCTATGTTTTTGGTGTGGACAAGTAATAGTTAAAGTAACTATAAGATACAACTACAATTTGATATACAAAACAACATATTTTGTTCAAGTAGTCCAAATCTTCATATTTTTTAATAATATTTCGTGCATTGCAAAACTTATAAAGCAATAAATATAAAGGAAAACTCATAAGCATAAAATTATAACATGAGTTAAATTAAGAATTTTTTTTTTTTTTTTGGTGTAAACTTAGTAGATCCTTGCTATTTTCTATTTATAAACAAAAGCAGGTAAAAAAGGTACAACTTTAGGCCTCAACTTGCCCGTAGGAAACCAGGTCTATTGGTCGTCTTAACGAGTTATAGGCCATCCAAAACATAAACATCTTAAGTCTGATTCTCACTGTCTTCAAGTAGTTAATATCAATATTTGCAGTCATAGACATAATATAAAATAAAAGCTATCCGCTAACATTATCAAAAACTAAAACTAGGATGATCATTTCTCAATTCAACATAGAAAAGAGTAGCCATCAATTATCATCTGACCCCACTGGAGCTGGGTCTTTGACACTGGAGTCAGGCATATCAACTCGGTGCATGGATTGCAACTCCTTCTCGATTCTTCCTAAGCGGGCATATTGATGGTGATGTCGAAGATTCATTTCCTGAATGGACCTGTTGATCTCAGCTAAACCTTTTGTAGCTTTGAGGTCACCCCCGACCTCTTGAAGATACATAATTGCCTTAACCAGAAGGCATTTCAACAACCAATATGTTTGAATTGAATGATGGAATAATAAAATTCTGCCTCCAATGTGACCAGGGTCAGTTATGATGTGGTTGAGTTCTTCCTCAACAGTTTCTTCTTCTTCCTCTTGCTTAGCTCTTGCATGACCCTCCCATCCATGGAGCAGGGACTTGATATAACATGGTGTATCCTCAGAATATGCTTGAAACAAATTCTCCATAACTTCCTTGCCCCACTTCCTGCCACGCTTGGCTAGTGGCTTTGAAACTTTGGCCTTTCCTTTTTCCTTTATTTCCTTTTTTCCCGAGTTTCCTTTGGCCATTGTTTTTATAGTGCAGTCTCGACTAGAAGGATTTGCTTGGAATACCTGTAACAGTGTAGAGTAGGAAAAATTTAAAACATCCCAACTGAATATAAAACCAACATATAAACCAGGCCAGACTCATTCCAACATCAGTTGGAGACTGTTTCTTTAAGAGACTCAGAAAAATAACCAGGATTACAGAAATCCTATCCCAACCCAGAGTAAACCTATGCCCTTGAGTAGTAAACCCATATGACTAGGTAAAACCAAAAGGCAGAGACAACACCCGAACTATAAACTTACCACCCTTATTCCAGTTCCCACTTTACCTCTGACCCAGGTACCCCTCCCGAAAGAACTGACACAATGACACTTAATGAAAGTAGTTAACAAACTGACCGAATGACAACAAAACCTCATATTCCCACCCTCAACTGATGCACGTGTAGCGTTAACATTATTGGAAGCCATATAGGTAGCTTCCTAGATCGAGTGATGGAAATTGAAGGACGAAAGAGGAATAGAGTACCCATAATTGCTACCATGCAAATTTAAACAGGGCCAAGCCGTATCTAAGAAAAAAGCTAGCAGGTCCATACATCTCCCCGCCGGAAGCAACTTAAACATGTAGGACATATTATAACTAGACATAGACCAATTGAAAACCTTTCTATTTAAACCTACCAGAACTTCTACCAGATCCTGTTGACCCATATGGCCTTCATCTTCTTCATTAAACATAATATTGATAACCATATCCAAGCAGAAAATTATAGAGTAGTGAACCATATATATAAAATCAAGGAAAACCAGAAGCTTTTTTTGCATGCAACGGTATGCAGAGACTTGTTTCATCGCTATGGCATATGGAGAATTGGATACATACCAATTCAATGCTGCAAGTTGCGAAGTCGTCTAGCGTCGTCTGATCTATTGACAGGGATGCTCACGGCAGGAACCAAACATGAAAAGGATAACTAGCTTGCAGAGAATAATGAAACTAAAGAGAATAATGGGAACCTTGTTAAGACCCCGCACCCATCAAACCCGACGTCACACATTCCAGCTTCTCCCTGACTCGCAGGGTTGTTCTCCATTTTGCTTTAATGATTTCATTATTAACTGTTGGTGGAGCTATCCACACATCATCCTTGGCTTTGGTACGATTTTCGCCATGTGCCTTCACCACATACCCACCTCCCATCATGATGACGTGTCTTTGACCTTGCTAGTTGGCACCCCAATCGGGGGAAATTAAGAATTATTTTTGAAAACATAATTTGTTAAAAAAAAAAAGCTACATGTCTTTCCATATGCTTTAATACTCTTAAAATTTGCAGTACAATTGTAAGTTAACCAAAAATGTAAAATATTCATTAAAATTAAGAAAGAACTTAATATTTTGTAAATATTTTTAATATTCCTCAAAACTGTATTAATTGTCCACTAAAGTCTAAGGTAAAATGTAACAAATTTGATCATTTTACATAGTGGCAAAAGAAGGAAATAGTAGCACAAGAAGAAAAATTTTAAAAATCCCATTTTATCTTACATATCAATTCATTTGTTGCTATAGTTTCATCTATTTACATTAGTTTCATGATATTAGTTCGTTGGTTTCATGATATTAGCTCATATTTATACATGTGGCTTTTGGTTTATCAATGTAGGATTGCAATTTGGATTTCATCATTGAACTTCGGTTAAAATTTTAATGGTGTGTTTAGATCATAACAAATTTAATGGAAAAAAAATCTACATTTTTATATTTTACCAACAATATCATTTAAAGAGGTAAAGCCTCATAGCTAATTATTTAAAATGGTGTAATATTAGTAGTTTTTTTTTATTATAATATGTGTTGTTAATAAATTTGTAAATTATAGAGAAATATATTAAATTTTATTTAAAATTTATATTACATGCTATATACAATATGGATAAGTTCAATTAACATAACTAAAAGTATAATTCTTAGTAAAAAACTACATAGGCAATTACACTTTAAATAAACATAAGTAATATCGAAATGTTATATTTAATATTTTGTTTTAATACAAATATATTATCTTAAAATTTTTCTTTTCTTTAAAATAAATTTATTTTTAGCAAATGATTTTAAGAGTTTATACTTCTATTTTCTTATAAACATGTGAAATATAATATTTATAATATAATATTTATTATAAGCTTCTCAATCAAATTTAGTAATATTTACTATTTAAGCTTTACAATCAAATTCATATATATATATATATATATATATATATATATATATATATATATATATTTAAAATTTAATTATTTTCATTTATTTTATTATATTAGATTTGTATTATTTTAAAGAAAATGATTTATTGAAAATTTATATTTTTTTAAATAGAAAATAAAATTTATATTATTTTAAATAAAATTAAAAAAATGGTTATATTATAAAACATAAAGTATGTTTTAATTTTTAATTTATGTGTGTTTATTATTCATAAATTTTAAATAAAAAATTCTAAAATAAAAAATACCTTTACAACATTACACACGGTTTATTATTTTAAATAAAATAATCTAAATATTATTTATATTATTGCAAATAAAATTTATTAAAAAAATTAATTTACAAAATTTAAACTAACTTTATTTACATATCATAATCTAAATTTTCCACATCCTGCATTACTTTACATATATATATGATAATATTATGTGAAAATAAAATAAGGAAAATTTAGAATGACATACACAAAGTTTCTTTACTAGAAAGGATAAAGTTTAAATTACATTGCAAATATTTAGATAATATTTAAAATATGCTTTTTATTTATTTATTTATGTGTAATGATTATTCATAAATTTTAAATAAATAATTTTAAAATAAAATAAAATAAATCCTTGCAATACACCTCTATACACTCAATTACAGTTTATTATTTTAAACAAGGATAGTTGCTCAGCAACAAGTCCCTGCCGAAGAAGTGCTGCTCCGTGGCAGCCATTCCAGAGCTGCTCTGTGGCAACAAAACCAGAGACTAGCCTCGATTGGCATTTGGCTGAGTTTTATTACTGGTGAAGCTGCTCAATATCATTTGCAGTAGCAAGTCTGAAACAAGTTACCTTTGAAAAGAAATATTCAATGGATTCTAAAATATTTTTTCACCAGTGAGTTTTTTGCTTAGTTGACTCGATTGTCTAGAGTACCAAATAATCTATCTGCATCCCTCCGTGCATCCATCCAGGCCATCAATTTCTATTTGAAGATTTTGATCAACAAATACTATCAAATACTATCAATTTCAAATACTATCAATTTCTATTTGAAGATTTTTATCAACAAATCCCCATCAAGTTTTATCTTTAAATCACGTCATAAAAACAACTACCTTGCAGAACCAAAAATATGAAAGTGTAGAAGCATTCCAAGATTCAATTTGTAGACGTTAATATACATTTTCCCGCAATGTTGAAATTCGAAAGGTCCTCAAATAATACAACTAATTATAAAATCGATGAATAGTAATTATATGTACATTTATCATCAATTATTAATGAAAATATAGTGTCATCAAATGTAACACGTTAACCTAACTTTAATCCAGCACCATTACAATATGACATGACTTGATGGCGCGTTCCAGCTGGCTTCTTCGGTTATGTAGTCAAGGTACTCAGTCACACTCCTGTTGTTACACCTGCTCCAAGCCATATGCTTATCCCATGGTTCACACAGGGATGTTCTGCTAGGTTTTATGAGGACACTCCATATTTCCCCAAGAAATCTAAGGCCACTCAAGCTGCTTCAACCAACATTTTTTTAACCTAATGTACAAATGCTTCCTGTTTCGTTGTTTTTCTGTGTTCAGGTACCAGCAAAGATGTTTTGAGGAACACAGAAGATTGTTTTGATTATCAACAGTACAGAGAGGGAGACATAACAGCGTAACCAGGTTCTCAAGTTAATCAACAACACCTGTTAGCAACATTGCAGAAAAAAATGTCTTTGGGGAAGAATTTCGCCATTTCCGCTTCTACAAAATGCTTCAGAGCATTAATTCCCTTGAACCAGCTAGAAGCTTATCTAATATATGAATACTGCAAGTAAGTCAGCTTTTATTCTTTTCACTATCGATTGCTTATGTTCATTCAATGGGATGTTTAGGTTAAACAGCTATGGCTTCCTGTCGAACGCTCAACAACTTCCTTTGTTAACTCTTCCAAGTGAAATCTCGGTTCTTAAATCCGGCCTTGCTGATGGTTGAACATTTAGGTTGCTTGAACAAGGGTTTTTTCATTGTATTACCTGTATACCCATATGCGCAAACCTGTTGCTATCAGTTTTTTTGTAGATGGGCAGTACAGAAAATCGGAATTAAACTTTACAGTTCAAGCAGATTGTTTTAAGTTTTTGAAATCTACACATCCCCAAAATTTTTGTTTTCACGTATTTGTAATTTTTCTGTCTGAATATCCTATAATGCGTATAATGTCATTCTTGTCGCACTGTGTTGCGTTAGTGGCTATGTATGCTTATCTTGAAGAGCATAAATAGTTATATGAGACATAGTTTCTAGTTTGTTCGCCTATACATAGACATATATAATTTATCAAAATTGAATTTGTTGTCTCTTCAGATTCAATAATTTACAGAGACCACTCACCTTGTCATTTTTTCCATGAAATTTTGATTTTTTTATTTTTGAAAAGGTTCTTTGGTCATTTATTGCTAGGACTTAGATTCATGATAAATGAGAATAACGCATGTTTCTTATATTGTTAGGAAGAAAAATATTTTACTTGCATATACTCCAGTTTTTTAACTGCAGGTCTTTAGTTACGTGAAGAGCTCTCTGAACATCATATCCAACTAACGTCTTCCTTGGCTTCTGATTATAATACATCAGAAAATAATTAAACTCTCCAGCTAATGATGGAGCATCTAATATAGATCATATAGATCTAATGAAGTAGCGAAACTGAAATTTGAGAAATATGAAGATCTAATGAGGTATCCAAACAGAAATTTGAGAGATAAGAATGTACCGTAGTAGAATAGTTGAAGTGTTTAGCCTCAGAGGGAATGTTGCTTTTCTGAATGCATGTAGGCGTGTATACACTATACATGTCTATCTGTTTATACTGATTAAAATTTCATTTACCTTTTCTGTGCAGTTTTGGTTGCTTCAAAATTTCATTTACCTTTTCTGTGCAGGGCCTCCACTTCGGATGGCCTCGGGCACGGTTGCATCGATGAGCACGTCCAGGCTGGGGAAGCCGCAGGCTTCCACCATGAAGGTCTGTTCCTGCGGTGTCGAGACATTGTGCTGCCTGGGGAACGAGGCTTTAGGACCTCGATAGAGATTGATCCCGCACCCTGGCGAAAATCTGAGAAAGCTGCCGGGACTGGCAGCACCATGTGGCAGAGAAAAGACAAAGGAGCCCGTGCACCCGCAGTGGCACTGGGCGTTGGAGGAACATGGCGGTGGGATTTCGAATGGAAGAGAATCCGCTGCACCAGAGTGCCATAAGCAGCACGTCGTGCTTGCTCCATTGCAGAGTCATTGCAGAATTTCTCTAGTAGCACATAAAGAAGCCAAGAAATAGAGTTTCTCTAGCAGCACAGACAAAAGCCAAGAAATAGAAAGAAGCCAGGTGCAAGTCCAAAAAATAGATGACTGCTGTGACAACGCAGCACACCATTGTGTTACAACACACTATTACATGATGGAAGTCGGTTGTGACAACACACAATTACATGCACACAAGCTATACCCCAAACATTACCTGAAATATTACCTCAAACATTTATTCTTGCTAACTAACGTTAGCATTAGTTTGTATTTGGGACCATTTCTAAATACAAAACTATTGTTATATGAAAAACCATGAAGCATATCCCATATCTGCCTCGGGAAGAGGCCAAATAAGACCATAAAATCTGTGATTGGTGCTTGAAATTATTCCCTCAATTTCATAAGTCGAGCCAAATTCGTTTTATGAAACAAAACTAAAAACTTAGGATAACGATAAGCCCTAATAATGCTACTGTTACTTTTCGATTACTATAGTCCCTGCCTTAGCCGCAGGTGGCCGGGACTAATAAGATAATTAAATATTATTCATAATCTAAATTTTCCACATCCTACATTAATTTAAATATATATGTTAATATTATGTGAAAATAAAAGAAGGAAAATTTAGAATGGCATACACAAAGTTTCTTTATTAGAAAGAATAAAGTTTTAATTACATTGCGAATATTTAGAAAGGATAAAGTTTAAATTACTTTGCAAATATTTAGATGATATTTAGGTGAATAAAATATGTTTTATTTTTTTATTTATGTATAGTGATTATTCATAAAATTTAATTAAATAATTCTAAAATTAAAAATATCCTTATAATACACCTTATACACTCAATTACAATTTATTATTTAAAAAAAAATAATCTAAATATTGTTTATATTATTGAAAAAAAATATTAAAAAAATTTAATTAACAAAATATGAACTAAATTTATCTAAATATAATTATCTAATTTTCGGCATCTTGCATCAATTTAAATCTATATTTTGATATTATGTGAAAAAAATCAAGAGAATTGAGAATGGCATAAACAACGCTGATTTACTTTAAAAAAGAAAAGAAAAGATGAAGTTTAAATTACAATGCATAAATTCTATTAATAGTATTAATGGTTTAACCTATTTTTAGGTAAAAAATAACTAATTACAATTTAATAAATTTTATATTTAATAACATATTATTTAGTTGTTATATTCTAAAATTATATATTTATATAAACTTTTAGGTGAATTTATTTTATTGTTTATTTTAATATTGCTATATATAAATAAATAATTGCAATTTTTTTTCCATTTATTATGTATAGAATAGAGAAAATTCATGTGCATGGTTATCTATTTTTATACAAAAGAGTTTTAATAATAACAATGATATTACATAAAAAGAAAATGTAACTATTATATGAAATGATTATATTTTATTACAAGTACTTGTATGATTTGTTAATAACATAAAGTCATTCACATAAATTAAGAATACAAAATCATAACTTATTTTATTGCTTTATTTTTTATGATTCAATTTTTTAACTAATTTATATATAAGTCTATAAGTCAAATACAGGAGCCATTCTTATGTAATTTCTATTCTACACTTGATTTTGACTAGTCCTTCTAATTTTGTCATTTATTGGAATTCTCAATTTTACAATAAACATTTCATATAATTCCTACTCTTCTCCACTCTACTTGAATTCATACTCTCTCATTATTTTTAAAAGTTATTAGACAATGTATGATAATTTAAAAAAAAAAAAAACAAAGAAGCAAGTTATTGGATAGTAAATGGTTGAATACTTAGACCAAAAGAAACCCAATCAAAATCCCTCACAATTTTCACATTATTAGTTCTTGCTTGGGCAAGATTCTAGAATCATGTTAAGTGCCATGCAAAATTGATCAACACTATGTAATTGTGCATCGTACTAAACAATTTGCATGTAACACCCCTCGGTAAAAGGTAAATATTTAATTTACTTTTACCGCAAAGACATGGTAAATTATGGGTGGTGTGGAAAACCTAGTAGGAAATTTTAATTTATAAAGTTTATTTTAATATTATATAAACGAAAAGTTATGACAAGTCTTGAAAATTTTTAGTTTCCAAATAGTTGAGACAATTACTTCCTCCTTCCCTAGAGAAAAAACATCTCAGTAGGGACAAGAAGCCAAGCAAGGCAGGGAGCAAAAGCTGAAGGCATCTTGAAGGAAACATAGGAGAAATTGGTACCTTGAGTAGGACAATGTTAAAGTTGGGAAGGATGCTGCAAAGTAGGGTGTTTTTTAGCTGGAATAAGGGCCAGTGGAACCCTTAAGAATAGACTTTCGAGTCTGCAAGTTTTGGATTGGATGGGTGTTGTCTTGATGTCTGAGAACATACGATTACATGTTGATTTCTATAAAATGTTCTAGAAATTGAAAAGGCTCCAGGGGAGAATAGGACGTAATTTCATATCTCAGTGGTTGGGTGGAGATGTGAAAAAAAAAAAATTACGTTTGCTTTATATGATTATATGTGGATAAGTTTAACTCTGAATTACCACAAATAAAATATGTGACCATGGTGATTATGCCCGTCATGTCAGTTTAATTTTCACCAATAATGTTTTCTATATAGTGGGGAATGCTAAACCATTACTAACATAGGCATATGTATAAATTTACCCATCCCTTCGATCCTATTCGGCCATTGTACCTATATTAATGTCACAATATATTTTTTGTAAGGATTTGTTTGATTGTGATTACATTGTACCCATGACATGAATTTTTAAGTTCTGAAGGGACATATGCTGCTTGCAAATTTTCTAATCACGATTACATTTATCATAATAGTAACAGTATATGCTGTAGATTTCGATTTTAATGTTAGGATAAGATTTTATGTACCACTGCATTGGTTTTGGGTTTGATTGGATGACACCTGCCCTCATTGATCACCATTAGATCTAAGAGTTGGGATAATCGTTTGTGATCTCCAAGTAGTGGCTTAGGGTAATGACCCCTTACGAACCCTAACTGAATTTTTCATTTGCGACTAGCTCCATGGTGTTGCTTCTTTGCAACCTGGCCGCAACCTTAACTTTCCCATCCATCCTTCGTGCTTTCCACTCGGTGCTGGTGGCCATGGCACTCTATAGGTACGAGACAATGTATCCACAATCCTGCACTAGTTGTTTTCTTGCTTTCACATCTTAGTTGCTTTCCTGTTCTTAATATTATGTTGATTTCTTCATTTGTTTGTTTTCACTTGGAGGTTTAGCAGTGGCTCCATGCCGCGGCTAAGCCTTCAGGCATGAAGTTAGGAATGTAATCTACATGTGTGTTGAATCCTTTTACATGTGTTTCCTTCCATATTTCTATGGCCGTCTGCCCACCATGGTTACCCTTCACTGTGGCAGGTAAGCCAACTGGTCATTTTTTTTTACGTTTATCAACTTTCTAGGTTTTCATTTTCTTCTGGGTTTGCCCTGAAACTTACCCTTAATGTTTCTCTTCGCAACGATTACTCATTTGTCTGAGGAATCAAATCAAGACAAGAATTTTGTGTTTTTGGTTCGATCTTCTCTTTCGTTGCTTCCTCATTTCAAAAGTGATAAGTAATATGTTTCTAATGTTCTCTCCTTGCTCTGGAACATGTATATACACTGGGGTTGATCTAGGGAGGCTTTACTCCAAGCTTTTAACATTTATTGAGGTGTCTAGCCTCACTCCTGACTTCGCCATTTTCTTACAGGTACTGGGTTCTTTTGTATGGTTCTAAAATGGTCGGAGTAGTTCCAATGCTAGCCTCACGGCACCTGCGACATTTCGCAAGACAGATTTTAATTTTTATGGCCTCTTGGCCATTTAATTTAAATTTTTCTTTAATCTTTAGGGAAATGCCATGTTGAAACAATTGCATGCAACCTAGAATTGTTATTGTAGTATTATATTGCTCTTTAACTATTGGATGTATATTATGCTCCAATTTTAAGAGGAAATTTCTTCCGGCAACAAATTTTTCTTTAATATTTTGTGAATCTTGCTATGAGATTATTTTTGAGTTCTCTGCTTTTCAAATGTTATCTCATTTAATATTTTTTTTCTCTTAGGAGAATGTAGTGATAGAATGTTATAGCCTTCCACTTGTTTATGAATGTATATGCTGCCTTAGTTTTTCTTGTCAGAAGCATTCACATTAAATTTCTAATGAACTTTCTTCTATGCTCGTTTATGGTTCTTGCTTGTATAGCACTTGTAATATTCTTTTCTTCATTAATATAGCATAAAGATAATTTCTAAAATTATTTGACATTTATATTGGTTGTAGCGTTTTTGGGTTTCAGACAGAAGCTTCCATTTTTCTTTCAAGAAAAAAATTTGTTTTATTTCTTTCAGTTAAATTGAGAGATGTCTAGACGATCTGTGTCCTTAGTTGTTTTCCTAAAACTTCGTTGTCTGTGTATATCATAGGCTACAAGTTCACGACCAGTTCAGGGGTCTGGGGTTTTGACCATGGACCCTGAACTGTGCTCTTGGTTCATACTACTAGTAAATATCTATGTCTATGTTTAACTTGATAGTATAGATACTATTCACACTACTCCTTCTTATGAAAACTGGTAAGAAGTTCATATTTATATTCGTTACATAGTACACATATTAATAAAAAATATACTATAATTTTCTGGACTATTTTACAACACATTCAAATATTATTTATCTTCAACATTCACAATGTAAACATATCGTTTCATAATTTCAAGAAAAATTTTCTGTATTTAAAAAGATTCTGTTATAAACAACAAATTCCAGTGTTCTTACTATTTCTGCAGTTTATATACTTATCTCGCTCTAGATTCTGTTGATGATGTCCTCCCTACCATGAGAGAGGCATTTACGTCCTCATCTCCTCCCATGCTCCACACCTGAGATGAGTAGGTTCACAGATATTCCAGAAGAGAACTCAGGACCCCTAGTCCAGTACTCTTCTTTTCAAGAATTCGAGAACACTGAGTGTATTCCACTAGTCACCACCAGCTCAGGAATATTCACTCTCCCCTCTTTCCTTTAGTCACAGAAAAGAACGCCTTTTCCTCACTCGGATGTAATTTTATCCCCAGAGGAAAGGTAATTGTTTTTAATTATTTTCGATTCAACCACTCTCAGTTCTTGGAATAATTTTATCATCAGTCTTCTTTTAGTTTTTTATGGAACCACAATTCCATAATTAAATTTTATTTCCAAAAAAAAACATAATTAGTTTATGTTCATCATTTGTAGTCCTTTTCTCACAAAGAGAATGAATGTTTAGTCTTTTTAAACTAAATAACTTGAAAATTAGTTTGCACTTAAGCTAGTTGTCACAACTTCCCCCTCTAGAAGTAAACACTGTTCTCGGTGTTTCATTCCAGCTCAGCAAATAGTTTTGGGTAAGCCTCACACACAAATCCTTCGTCTTCCCAGGTAGCCTCATTCGAGCTGAAGTGCTTCCACTACACTTTAACCTGGGTGATGGCTCCCCTCTAGAGCATGATTTCTCTTCAATCGAGTATACGTTGAGGTTCGATCAAAAATTCATCGTCTGGTTCGACTTGCATTCAGAAAAAATTTGAATTAAAATTTCATAAAACTTGGTATTTTAAGATAGCATTCTTTAATATTACCCTACCTGAATGATTTTCTAGTGGATTACATGCTTTGGGTCATGCACGTATCATTTTAGTAAAGACACATGAAACAAATTGTGCACTCAAATATGGCAAGGTAAAGCCAACCGATAAGCCACAGGTCCCACTCTTTCCAATATCTAGAAAGTTCCACAGAACTTGGGATCCAACTTGGCACAGGAGGTCCACCTTAGTGTGATTTTCTTCGGTTTAATCCTTACATACACATGATTTCCCACTTCAAATTCTCGATAATTTCTCTTTTTATCTGCATATAATTTTTGCCGATCTTGAGCTGCTTTCAGATTTTTCCTGATCTTTCTTACTTCTAATTCCATCTCAGTCAACATCTCTGGTCCAAGCATCAACTTGGTTTCGGGGCTGCTCCAATTGATGGGAATACGACATTGTTGCCCATACAAAGCTTCAAAGGGGCTCATATTAAGCGACTCTTGGTAACCATTATTGTATGAAGATTCTACCAAGTGAAGATATTCTTCCCATTTCATTGGCTAATGCATCATGTACATGCACAACATATATTTCAAGATTTGTTTCACCCTCTAAGTTTTTCCATCCATCTGGGGATGATAAGTGGTGCTGAAATTTATTTGGGTTCCCAAACCTGTAAATAGGTTATTCCAGAATGTTGAAGTAAAATTCACATCCCTATCTAATATAATAGTCTTTGGAATGCCATGCAGTCTAAAAATATATCTCATGAAGATATTTGCTATTTGCACAGTTTTGTATGTAGAATGTACAGTATGAAATGTGTTGCTTTACTCAATCTATCAACGACCACCATAATGGAGTCATTGTGTCTTTTTTATCTTGGTAAACTAGTAATAAAATATATGGATATAACTTCCCACTTCCATTCAGGCACTGGTATAGGTTGCAACAATCTGGCTGTGTGTTGATGCTCCACCTTAACCTGTTGACACGCCATACATTTGTTTAAGTATTCTGCAATATTTCTTCACATACCATGCCCAAAATAGACTTTTGTAATTGTTTTTAGTATTTTGAACTAGTATCCTGGGTGCCCTACATAATTACTGCGGTGATACTCGTCCATGATCAGTTATTTTAAACTCATTCAGTTTGGGATATATAACTTTCCTTTTAAGGTTAACAATTGATTAATTCCATAATCAGAAGGTTTTTCTTGTCTTCTGGCTTCCTCCACTTGCTGCCATAAAAATCGGTACTCTAGATACTTCTCGGCTTCCTCTTTTATCTGATCTAAAAATTTACATTCAATTTGATTATAGAGTTCATAAACACAATGCTATTTTCTACTTAAGGCATCCACCACATGATTTTCTTTTCCTTCTACATGTTGTATATCAAAATCAAATTCGCTTAGGAAGGAATTCCACCTTGCCTGTCGAGCGTTTAAATATGCTTGCTTAAAGTAGTTGGTTAGGTTGTTGTTATCAGTTTTTAACACAAATATTATTCCTAACAAGTAGTGTCTCCATACCAGGAGTGCATGCACTATGGTTGTCAGCTCTAAATCATAGGCTAAATACCGTTGTTCATGCTCCTTTAATTTTCTCACCTCATAGGCAACCACTCTTCCTTCTTGAGATAAAATTTCCCCAACTCCTTCCTTACAGACATCGGTACAGACTTCAAATTATTCATTGGGGTCGGCTACCCTCAACACCGGGGCAATGGTCAGCAAATGTTTCAACTTCTTGAAACTATTCTGACACTCACTGGTCCATTGAAATATTTTTCCCTTTCTCTGTAATGATGTAATTGGAAACACAATCTTTGAGAATCCTTCAATAAAATGTCGATAGTATCCAACCAACCCCATAAAGGAAAGGATATCCGCCACATTTTTGGGTACTCGCCATTGGATAATAGTTTTAATTTTCTCTGGATCGACCTCTATTCCTTCAGCAAAAATGACATGGCCTAGATACTGTATTTGTTCTTTGAAAAATTCACATTTGCTAAACTTGGCATATAGCTGATGTTTTCGTAACATCTCCAACACTATCCTTAAGTGCTCCTTGTGCTCTTCCATGCTTTTTGAATAAATCAAAATATCATCAATGAATATCAGAGCAAATCTATCCAAAAAGGGGTAAAATATGCCATGCATCAGCCTCATAAATGTTGTTGGTGCATTAGTTAAACCAAATGGTAAAAACAACAAACTCTTAATGCCCACATTAGGTATGGAAAGAAGTATTGTAGATATCCTCATCTTTAATTAGGATCTGGTGATATCTAGATCTTAAGTCTATCTTCGAGAATACAGTTTCCCCCTTCTCCTGATCATACAAGTCATCAATCTGTGGAAATGGACACTTATTTTTTACTGTCAATTTGTTGTGTTGTCTGTAGTACATGCACATTCGCATGGTTCTATCCTATTTCTTTACAAACAACACTGGTGCTCCCCAAGGGGACACACTTAGTCAAATATACCCTTTATCCAACAACTCTTGTAGCTGCATTTTCATTTTGATTAGCTTTGGTACACTCATTCGATATGGTGCCCTTGAAATTGGTGATGCTCTCAACATCAATTCAATAGTGAAATCGATGTCCCTTCTTGGAGGTAAACCTGGTACATCTTTAGGAAACATGTCCATGAAATCTTATACTACTGGTATGCTTTCCAGCATAGGGGTGTTCTCTTTAGAATTAGAAAAACCCACCTGAATGGCATATATCTGACATCCTTTCTAATACACTTACTCATTTGGGAGTATGTGATAGGACACAACTGTAAGGGTTTCTTGATTCCTTGTATTTCTTGACAAGTTCCATCTTGCATTCTGTAAAATATAATCTTCTCTTTACAGTATACTAGCATCCATGTCTCTCCAACCAATCCATGCCTAGTAGTACATCATAGGATCCGAAAGGAAGTACATTCAGATCCACATTTAACTATTGGTTTTCAATTTCCAGTGTATAGTT
Organism: Pinus albicaulis; assembly: GCA_034641835.2. NCBI lineage: Eukaryota > Viridiplantae > Streptophyta > Pinopsida > Pinales > Pinaceae > Pinus > Pinus albicaulis. Next base: position 692,230,148 of record CM076579.1, on the reverse strand, counting down.
TGGAATTTTTGCACAAACATTTCTTTTCCCCAATGGCTAGCTATATTAGCCAGGCATTTTTGAATTTATGACTTTGTAATTTATATATTTCTACTATTCTGGGGTTTACATAACTTAAACTGGCACCTGGGTCAACCAAAATAGAAACAGGTTGTGAAAGTAACTTACCTTCGAGTTCTATCATTGTTGTTTGATAATCCGCCTATCGATCCTCCAAGGCTGCATTAATTTTGGGTATGTTCCGAGCTACATCACCCATTGTAGAGGCTTCTTGTATATTGGCTACTGTATCATTTCTTCCCTGCTGTGGGAATTTCTTATAATAGTGAACCTCACCACAACCCCAACACTGTAGAGGTGGTTTCTAGTTTTGTACATGTTTTGGCTTGCTGGAAGCCTTTGTAGGCTTTTATTCCGTAGGCCACCGAGTTCTTTGATGGTTTCTTCTAAATTGTTTTCTCACTGAATTCCTTGCATAATTATTAAAGTTATTAGTCCTGACATTTTTGTAATTTGAACTATTTTTCTGCCCTTTTCTTAGCTACCAAATTTTTCCTATTTCTCCTTTTTCCTTGGACTGCTGGTAACACATTCTCACTTTTTGAATTACTTCTTCCATGGTCCTTGGATTCATGAACTCAATTTTTTCTTTCATGTGGGATGGAAAACTACTCAAGAAATGTTGAACCTTAGCCTTTTCATCCCTTAAATAAGGAACGTATCTTAGTAATGAAGTGGACTTGGTTATGTATTCATCCATTATCATTTGACCCAACCTCAACTCATGGAATTCTCTATAATTTTCATCATAGAAACTTTCTGTTAGATATTTTTCCTTAAAGTATTGCTAAAATTCATCCCATGTCACATCTTGGTCTTCAATACTACGGACATTCTTGACTTCCTCCCAAAGTTAGCTTTTTCTCACAACTAATAAATGGCCAGCCGAGATTTAAGGTTGTTGTTGTACTCATAAACTTCAAAATATTTATTCATATTAATCAGCCAAGCTTCTGCCACCTCCTTCACTTCTCCATCAAACGTAGGTGGTTTAATCTTTCAGAACTCACCCTGTAACTCTAATTTTTGTTTCTTAATTTCTTGTTGTTCCGATACGTTACCAAAATCAGCCTCATTATAGTTCCTATTATTGTTACTTCGTTTTGAATCGCTTCTTTCCACTCTGTCATTAGTTTGGTCCTTATTTTGTCTTTCATTTTCTTCCTGCTATCAGGACTAGGTTGTAACACTCCTTGATTCTGTTTATCGAAAAGGATTTTGAGTATCCTTTCCTGATCTTGCATCAAGCACTCATTATCACTCCTAACTTGGACCATTTCTTCCTGTAACTTCTACACAGTGCTTAGCAGTATACTGGTTTGATGCTGTTGTTCTTATGGCAGTCTATAGGTCTGTTGGTGCTGATCTACACTCAGTTGAATCCACATTTCCAGATTCATTTCCGAATGGGATTGGGGTGTAGGTTCCCCTACATTCTAGGGTGTTTTCTGTGTTAGTCCCCTCCTCATTTTGTCTTGTACTATGTTATTTCTTCTTCTGTGCACCATTTACACACAACAATTTATTACGTTAGGTGACCTATTGGGTCCTAGCATGTGACTGCTGCTCTAATATCACTTGTAACATACACGACATTTTAACCATAAAAAAAAAGTTGCTTTCGCTTTATATCATTATACATGGATGTAAATCTAAGAATCTGAATCCCACAATTAAATTTGAGACTGTGGAAAATATGCACATCCCCTCGGTTTAACATTAACTGTTTAATGTTTTTCCATATATTAATTCTATTCGGAATACCCAAACCTTTAATAACACAAACATATCTATATATTTCCCAACCCTTAACTTTATTCAGAATTTGTGCTTATAATAATGTCATGATTTCCTTTTACTTGATAGTATGAGTTGACTATAAACGTATGGTACCTATGGCACAATATTTAAACCCCGAAGGGACATAAGCAATTTGGCAGATCTCTAAATTTGATTTGTATTTATCATATGAGTAATGATATTTGTGTTGTGGATTCCACCTTTAATGCTGGATAATATTTACAGTACCCTTTCATGGGAATTATGTTTAAGTGGAGGACACCTGCCCTTAATACCATCATTGGATCTAGGTTTAATGATCTACCGTTGTGATCTTCGGGTTCCGGCTTAGGGTGATGACCCCTCCAAAACCCTAACTAAATCCTTCATTGTGTGTCGAGATCTCTGGAATTTCTTCTCTGCAACCTCCCTGCAACCCTAACTTGCTTAGCCCTTCAGTCCTTCCACTCAGCACTGGCGGCCATGGTGCCTCTACAGGTATGAGATTACGCTCCCACATCCCTGCAATAGCCATTTATTTTACTTTCACGGAATAGTCATTATCCTGTTCTAGAATCTTATGTATTTTTCTTCGTTTTCGTATTTATTCAGGTGCTCTAGAAATTTGATGAGGCTCTACTCCATGGTTGGTACCCTACCTTATGATTATTCTTCATGTTTTCAAGTTTATGCCTTCGTTCTTTGGTAAGCTTCCAAAGATCCAGTTCCTTATACTGGCTCTTCGCTCGTTTATGTGTCTTTCGATAGTTTTATCTTTATGATTCCTCTATCCATTTCCCGTGAAGGGTTGCAGTTATAGCCCGCAGAGCAAGTTTTCTCAGGTAATTGTAAATTCTATCTCTATTCCCTTAGTTTCACAATTCATTTAGTAGTTATAGGTATAACTTCTAATCTTAATGTCTTGTATTGAAACAGGTAAAATCTCGTGGTTCATTAGCAAGGGTTATCGAATGTGTTTGCCATTTCTTTGGGGAGCTTCGATTTCCATTATGATTTCGGTCAATTTCCCCTAACAGGTACCAGAATCACTGATGGTCTTTAACATTCTTGGCATAAGCCTTTCGGGCTTAGCTCCGTGACTCTTACGGCTTTATGAATTTATAAACTATTTTTATGGCCTTGCATTGCCATACATTTTAGTTTTTATGTATTATCATGGGCTCCGTCAGTGTAGTAATCGCATGCTATTATTTTCTTGAAATATTGTTTTCTAATTTGTTAAGGGTTACCTCAGGCTAACGGTCGAGCACTCGGCCTAGCCTAAGAGGGAGGTTTCCTCTGTGAAATAGTTTTTATTATATATTCTTTACAATGCACAGTACTTGAATCATGTAATTTCAATGATAAATATTTTGATTTTTATTTAAGTTTGGGTTTCTTCTTATAAATATAAATCGCCGCTTTTACCTTTATCTTGATATACATGTCAATGTACAATATTCTTTCTTTACTTACTGGACTCTCGCATCAGTCGAAATGATTGTTTGAAAAGCTTGTCATCATTATTATCTATAGCAGAGATTATCACTGTATTCCTACATTAGTTTCTATGGAAGAAAGTTTTCTATATGCAATATATATTTCACTCTCGATATTGAATTTTCTAGGTTTCCTCTTCACATGATTTTTCTAGAGCTTTATATTTATATTCCATTAATAGAGATAATTTAATTTTATATTCTTTACTGTTTCCAGTTCCTCGTTTAAATAGAGGTGTCTGAACCATCTGAGTGTTGAGTTGTTACCCTACAACTATGATGTCCGTGTATATCATAGACTATAGGTTAACGACCAGTTATGGGGGCTGGGGTTTCGACTATGGACCTTGAACTTATAGTTCTCCTAATTCATACTACTATTTTTTTATTTCTGTATTTTCCTAACTTGGTAATATAGTTGCTATTCTCACTAATTTTCTTGAACAACAGGCTCTGACTTCAATATATGCATTTTTTACACAACCCACATATATATAATATTTCTACTGTAATGTCTTGAATATTTTACAAGAAATACATATATTATTTATCTACAACATTCACTCTGTATTATTCTTCATTCCATAATTTCAAGAAATATTTTATGTATTAAAATAATTATGTCTAAACATTTCTGTATTAAAAGAATTATGTCTAAATAACAAATTCCAGTTCTTACTATTTCTACAGTCTATATACTTATCTCGCTCCAGAATTTTCTGATGGTGTCCTCCCTACCATGAGGCGATTACATCCTCATCTCCCCCCGTACTCCACACCTCAGACGAGTAGGTTGACAAATATCCCAAAAGAGACGTCAGGACCCCTAGTCCAGTGCTCTTCTTTTCCAGGATTCAGGAACGTTGAGTGTATTCCACTGGTCACCACCAGCTTAGGAATATTCACTCTCCCCTCTTTCCTTTAGTCACAAAATAGAACCCCTTTTCCTCACTCAGATGTACTTTTATCCCCAGAGGAAAGGTAATTGTTTTTAACTTTTTTTCTGTTCAACCACTCTCAGTTCTTGGAATACTTTTATCATCAGTATTCTTTTAATTTTTTATGGAACCACAATTCCATACTTAAATTTTATTTAAAAAAAAAACATAATTAGTTTATGTTCATCATTTGTAATCCTTTTCTCACAAAAAGAATGAATGTTTAGTCTTTTTAAAATAAATAACATGAAAATTAGTTTGCACTTAAGCCAGCGACCACAACTTCCCCCTTTGGAAGTAAACATCGTCCTTGGTGTTTCATTCCAGCTTAGCAAACAGTTCTGGCTAAGCCTCATGCACAAATCCTTCGTCTTCCCAGGTATCCTCGTCCGATATGAAGTGCTTCCACTTCACTTTAACCTGGGTGATAGCTTGCCTCTGAAGCATGATTTCTCTCTAATCGAGTATACGCTGAGGTTTGATTGGAAATTCACCATCTGGTTCAACCTGCATTCAGCAAAACTTTGAATTAAAATTTCATAAAACTTACTTGGTATTTTAAGATATGATTCTTTAATATTAGCCTACCTAAATTCATTGCCAGTGGATTACATGCTTTGGGTCACACACGTATCGTTTTAGTAAAGACACATGAAACACATTGTGCACTTAGATATGGTTGGGTAAAGCCAACTAATAAGCCACAGGTCCTACTCTTTCAAATATTTCGAAAGGTCCACATAAACTGGGAGCGAAATTGGCACAGGAGGTCCACCTTAGTGTGATTTTCTTAGGTTTAATCCTTACATACACATGATCGCCCAACTCAAAGTCTCGATAAGTTATATTTTTATCTACATATAACTTCTGTCGATCTTGAGCCACTTTTAGATTTTGTCTGATCCTTCTTACTTCTAATTCCATCTCAGCCAACATCTCAAGTCCAAGCAACAACTTGGTTTCAAGGCTACTCCAATTAATGGGAGTACGACAGTCTCGCTCATACAAAGCTTCAAAGGGGCTCATCTTAAGAGACTCTTGGTAACCATTATTGTATTCAAATTCTACCAATTGTAGATATTCATTCCATTTTTTTGGTTGATGCATCACGTACATGCGCAACATATCTTCCAAGATTTGGTTCACCTGCTCAGTTTTTTCATCCATGTGGGGATGATAAGTGGTGATGAAATTTATTTGTGTTCCCAAACCTGTAAATAGGGTATTCCAAAATGCTGAAGTAAAATTCACAACCCTATCTGATATAACAGTCTTTGGAATGCCATTTAGTCTAAAAATATCTCTCATGAATATATCTGCTATTTGCACGGTTTTGTAAGTAGACTGTACAGTATGAAATGTGCTGCTTTACTCAATCTATCAGCTACCACCATAATGGAGTCATTATGCCTTTTTTATCTTGGTAAACTAGTAATAAATCTAGGGATATAACTTCCCACTTCCATTCAGGCACTGGTATAGGCTGCAACAATCCAGCTGGGTTTTGATGCTCCACCTTAACCTATTGACACTCTAGACAGTTTTTTACGTATTACGCAATATTTCCTCACATACGATGCCGGAAATAGAATTTTCTAATTTATGTTATCATTTTCTGGTATCATGAGTGTCTTGCGTAATTACTGTGGTGATACTCATCCATGATCAATTCTTTTAAAATCATTCAGTTTGGGATATATAACTTTCCTTTGAAGGTTAACAATTGATCCTTGTTAATTCCATAGTCAGAAGGATTTTCTTGTCTTTTGGCTTCCTCCACTTGCTGCCATAAAAATCGGTATTATGGATCCTTCTCGGCTTCCTCTTTTATCTGATCTTAAAATTTATATTAGATTTGATTATAAAAAAGTTCATAAACACAATGTTGTTTCCTGCTTAAGGCATCTGTCACACGATTTCTTTGCCTTTTACATGTTGTATATCAAAATCAAATTCTCTTAGGAAGGCATTCCAACTTGCCTGTCGAGCGTTTAAATCTGCTTGCTTAAAGTAGCTAGTTAGGCTGTTGTGATTGGTTTTTAACACAAATATTTTTCCTAACAAGTAGTGCCTCCATACTCAGAGTGCATGCACTACTGCTGTCAGCTCTAAATCATAGGCTGAATACCATTTTTCATGCTCCTTAAGTCTTTCTTCGAATACCGATTTCCCTCTTCCACGATCGAACAAGTCACCAATATGTGGAAATCAATACTTATTTTTTACAGTCAATTTGTTGAGTTGTCTGTAGTCCATGCACATTCGCATGGTTCCATCCTTTTTATTTACAAACAACACTAATGCTACTCAAGGGGAAACACTTGGTCGAATATACCCTTTATCCAAGAACTATTGCAGCTACATTTTCAGTTTGGTTAGCTTTGGTAGACTCATTTGATATGGTGCCCTTGAAATTGGTGATGCTCCTGGAATCAATTCAATACTGAAATCGATGTGCCTTCTTGGAGGTAAACCTGGTACATATTCTAGAAACACGTCCATGAAATCTTGTACTATTGGTATGCTTTCTAGCATAGGGGTCTTCTCTTTAGAATTAGAAAAACGTGCTTGAATGGCAAATATATGACATCCTTTTCTAATACACTTACTCATTTGGGAAGCTGTGATAGGACACAACTATAAGGGTTTCTTGATTCCTTGTATTTCTTGAAGAGTTCCATCTTGCATTCTGTAATATATAATATTCTCTTTACAATCTACCAGCATCCAATGTCTCTCCAACCAATCCACGCCAATAGTACATCATAGGATCCCAAAGGCAGTACATTCAAATCCACATTAAACTGTTGGTTTCCATTTTCCAGTGTACAGTTTGGAATTTTGGCACAAACTATTCTTTTTACCTCAATGGCTAGCTGTACCAGCTATGGAGTTTTGATTTTATGACTTTGTAATTTACATATTTCTACTATTATGGAGTTTACATAACTTAAACTGGAACATGGGTCAACAAAAATAGAAATAGGTTGTGAAAGTAACTTACCTTCTAGTTCTATCATCATTGGTTGATATTCTGCCTACCGATCCTCCAAAGCTGCATTAATTCTAGGTATGTTCTGGACTACATCACCTACTCTAGAGGCTTCTTGTAGATTAGCTATTGTATCATTTCTTCCCCACTACAGGAAGTTCTTATAATAGTGAGCGGGTGCTTTCTGATTTTGTACATGTTCTGGCTTACTGGAAGCCTCTGTAGAATTTTCTTCCACAGGCCACCGAGTTCTTTGATGGTTTCTTCCAAACTGTTTGCTCACTTAATTCCTTTCAGAATCCTTAAAGTTATTAGTCCTAGCATTTTTTTAATTTGAACTTCTTTTCTGCCCTTTTCTTTGCTGCCATTTTTTTCCTATTTCTCCTTTTGCCTTGGACTGCTGGTAACACATTCTCATTTTTCAAATTGCTTCATCCATGGTCCTTGGATTCATGAACTCAATTCGTTCTTTCAGATGGGTTGGAAAACTACTCAAGAAACACTGAACCTTAGCCTTTTCATCCCTTAAATAAGGAACATATCTTATTAATGAAGTGAACTTGGTTATGTATTCATCCATTGTCATTTGACCCAACCTCAAATCATGGAATTCTCTGGAGTTTTCATCATAGAAATGTTCTGTTGGACATTTTTCCTTAAAGTATTGTTGAAATTCATCCCATGTCATGTCTTGGTCTTCAATACTGCGGACATTCTTGACTTCCTCCTACCACAAGGTAGCTTTTTCTCACAACTGATAAATTTCCAGCTAGGCATTAAGGTTGTTGTTGTACTCATAAACTTGAAAATATTTCTTCATATTAATCAGCTAAGCTTTTGTCACCTCCTTCGATTCTCCATTAAACGTAGGTGGTTTAATCTTTCAGAACTCTCCCTGTAACTCTACTTTATGTTTCTTAATTTCCTATTGTTTCGATACATTACCAGACTCAACCTAATTTTAGTTACTATTCTTCTTACTTCGTTGTGAATGGCTTCTTTCCACTCTATCATTAGTTTGGTCCTTAGATTGTCTTTCATTTTCTTCCTGCGTATCTCTGTCAGGACTGGGTTGTAACATTCCTTGATTCTGTTTATCGAAAAGGCTTTTGAGTATCTTTTCCTGCTCTTGCATCAAGCACTCATTATCACTCCTAACCCGGACCATTTACTCCTGTAACTTCTACACAGTGCTTAGCAGTATACTAGTTTGATGCTATTGTTCTTTCAGTAGTCTACTGGTCTACTGGTGTTGATCTACAGTGACATGAATCCACATTTCTAGATTCATTTCCAGATGGGATTGGGGTGTATGTTCGCCTACATTCCAGGGTGTTTTTTGTGTCGATCCCCTCCTCATTTTGTCTTCTACTGTGTTATTTATTCTTTTGTGCACCATTTACACACAACAGTTTATTACGTTAGGTGACCTATTGGGTCCCAGCGTGTTAACGTTGCTCTGATACCACTTGTAACATACACGATAGTTTAACCATAATTTTTTTTTACTTTTTCTTTATATAATTATACATGGATATAAATCTAAGAATCTTAATCCCACAATTAAATTTGGGACCATGGTGAATATGCATATCCCCTCGGTTTAACATTAACCATTTAATGTTTTACCATATAATAATTTTATTTAGAATACCAAAACCTTTAATAGCACAGACATATCTATATATTTACCAATCCTTAACTCTATTTGGAAATTATTCTTATAATAATGTCACTATTTCCTTTTAAATGATAATATGGGTTGACTATAAATGTATTCTACCTATGCCACGAATATTTAAACCCAGAAGGGACAGAAGAATTTTGGAAGAGCTCTAAATTTGATTTGTATTTATCATATGAGTAATGATATATGTGTCGTGGATTCTGTTAGGGTCTTTGTAATTTGCAAGATTGGAAAGAACAAATGCTACAGAGCCTACATCAAAACCACTTTGGAATCTGAGGATCTAGCCATCCTAGATTTAGATAGGAATATATCTATATAAGTGTTTTCAAAGATATGATCTTTATGCTTTGTTTATGATATTAGGCTAGTTATGAAGAACAATGGTTTTGTTTGTTTTTTTTGGGATGAATATCATTAAAATAAATGAATTCTTTTGAGGGGTGAAGGTGTGATTAGGTTGAAAATGGTTCAGCTGATAAGATAGGTAAGAAACAATATCAATCCATTGGGCTATGGAGTCAAAGGATTTAATTGGACAACAAGTTTAAAGAATGGTCTATGGGGAAAGTCATCTATATCAAAGGATCTTTTAAGATTGAGTTATGGCATGAAAAATCAAGAAGTGGTGAAAGAAGTAAACCTATCCTACTTTCAGCATGCTTTTAAGGCAAAAAAAATAATAGCCTAAGATCAAGTAAAGACTTTTAACTTAGCTTGATTTCAACATATTCAAAGGAAAAACATTCAAGATGAACATAAAAATTAGTCTTAGATCAAGTAAGAACTTTTAAACTAGCCTGCTTTTGACATACTCTTAAGGGAACTTTTCAAAGCAACTGTTGGAGAAGAAACTAGGGGACATGGCTAACCATAGACTTCCCTAGTTCAAATTTACTTAGCAGACATTTCAATAACATTCAAGGACAAAATATCAAGTTTTACTTAGCAAGACGAGGGCTCACCAACATTCCTTAACTGATCACACTCTATTGAATTATCCTTAAATACACAATTAGCAAAAAACATAAAGACAAAGATTTATCAGTGAGATTTAGGGTACTTTAGAAGTAAATCCTAGTCTATATTTGTTGTTCTTTATCATAGAAGATGGAAAATATGGAAAACATGAGAAAAATAACAACTACAATAAGAAAAACATCACCATTGACATAGACCAGGATCGAGAATTGATATTTCTTATCTAAGAAAGTTCCTAAGTGAAATGCTTTTATTCTAATTCTAATTTAATAACATGTAAATTGTAATCTAATTAAACAGAAATATCTGATTCTAAACTAAACCTGGGATGTAATATTTTATTTATGCGATCTAAAATGATTTCAAATAGCAATTGGTAATAAAGATTATTCAACTGTTATAAGAAAAGAATTCAATAAAGATAAACCACTTCGTATAAAAAGTTAGACGAAACAGTTGTGAAAAATATATCGCATAATAAGCTATTCATACATTAAGCATAAACAAGTGGCTATCACCGTACAAAAGTGCCAAATGATAACTCAAACATTCAAGCATTAATACATAAACAACTGAACATAAATATCACTTTAACACAGAGGCAAAAATAGTTAAGAGATAAAATTACCATTTATAACTATTTCTACTCATGAGCTTCAAGCAATAATGACTTATCTCTTCTTAATCCAACATCCACTAAGAGTACAGAAGTGCAACATCAGTAGCATATATTAAACGTAGATATCAATAAATCCTGTTCCATTCATTCATCAAAACCTCCTCGGAGGGTGCAAAAGTGCATGTTCTGAGGACAAGTTTTTGACAAATTTCAGGACCCTTCTCTAAATGCATGAGAAGGGCTTAAATACTACTAACTAAATATAAAAATAATTTATTACAAAAATATAGGATACGGTTTAAATGACCGTCCTATTTTTAGGCAAAAAATAAAGTAAAACTAGAACTAAATCTAAAATTAAAATTTAACAACTAATTAATTGTGAATGTGTTCTTTGGAATTGCAAACTGTCCTGTGAAGATGAAATTAGCAAGAGCTGGCGCTATCTTTTCGGCAGAATTGATGATACACTCGAGAGTCATGCATTGGCTGTGTGGCTTTACCAGACATGCCCAGTAAGAATCCCAATTTTACTTTTTTAATCCTTTAATCAATTCTGCCTTCTCTTGGGCTTTCTGTTTCCATTCTGTTTGTAGTCGTTGTGCTTTTGGTAGGTATCCTGGAGTAGTTTCAGAGATCAGATTTACCTTGTGTAAATTTTCATTTATACAATCAATAATACTGCTAGCTGTTGTGGCTACTTCTTCTGCTGCTTGCTCTGCCTTCCTGATCTGTGCATCCCAATTATTAAAAAGTATTTCTTTGTGATTTTCATTGATTGTAGGTGCACCTGCTCTTTTCCCTTCTTCTATATTTTGCCAAGCCAAATAGTCATTAACTCTTTTTTCAGTTAAATCATAATCATGTCGTAAATCTACGACATGATTAGTGATTTTATCACTTTCTTCACAATAAGAGTTCCATTCTAATATTCTTTGGCATAATATTTCTTGTTGTTGCAATAGTTGGTCATTTAAGGAAATAGAATATGTGATAAATTCCGTGAGCTTGGGATCATATTTGTGCGTCTCTTGCATAACCTGTAGCTGTTTCTCTTTTTCGGCCAAACTGTTCTGATATCCAATCTGCATTTGTTGAAACTCTTGCTGTAATTTTTCAAGTTGTTTCTGAGCTTCACTGTTAGCATTGGCTTCTTGCAGCTATTGTTGCAAGACCTGTAACTGATCGTATTTCTCATTCAATAATTGTCATACCTCAGATGCTTTGTCAATGGCTGCAGAGGCATAAGCTCTTGTGATCTGAGATAATTTAGTGAGATTTTCTGTTGGATTGGTAGTAGGATCTTTCCATAGAACATCAAGGTGTTCTGCATCATGAGAGAGAACATTTTCCAAATTCCTTTTCTTCATCTGTATTCTTACCACTGCCTTGTGTTGTGGACTGTAGAATACATCAAGAGGAGGAATTTCCTCTATCTTAAGTATGAGTTCAGAAGACGAGGTTATAGGAATATGTTCTGTTTCTGAGACATTAGTAGTTACTCCTGTGACTATATTTATTGCTATATGTACATTGCTCACAGGTGTCTGTGTATTTTGTGCTTCAATATTAATCAAATCATTGAATGTTTCCCATTCCTTATCCAATTCAATTCTGACTGATGATTGCTGTACAATGAGGGGGAGAATATTTAACTGTGGAGAGGTTGAAATCTGTTGCTGTGAGAGTTCTTTAGACTGGGCAGTATCTTTTACTGACCCTTTACTCTTAGAGTGTTCATAGGTTTCTCTTCTAGACTTTGACTTAGACCTGTTTGTATCTGAACTTCTACTGAGACTGACACTAGGAGTTGGTTCCCTTACGGGTTCCAAGCGCAAATTATCCAAAGGAATAGTGGCCAACCTTCTTTCTATGTACATCTTAAACTCTTGGAATTATTCTAGAGAGAATCGCGTCTGGGATAATGTAAAACCTCTTTAAATGTGCCTTTTTCTTGGAACACATCATCAAAAATATCATTTTCTCTAGAAAATACTCTTACCTTGACTGAAGTAGTGAAATTTTTAACAATGTCCAAGGGGTCGAATAGTCTTCTTGAAAACTTGAACAATTGTAAACATGTAATATTGTTTATTTCTTTAAATGCATGACCAACATCAAATAATGAAAATGCTCCGCAGGACACAGGAAGTTGTGGCCAGATGGCCTTCTTTTTATCCTTTAAATCTTTACTCAAACCTCCTTCTTCGCAGGTTTTATAGGAAATCTCTCGGGCCATGAGTTTATCCGACACATACAAATGTAAAACATGAGGAGAAGCAAAACTTTCAAAAACCTAACATATGTAAATAATTATTCTCCAAACCATCTTGCGACGAGGAGAATATCTACTTCTGCTTCTGGGGAAAATCTTGGAGCATCCTTATTATACAACATTCTATAAAGAGGCAACATGATGCCATGGAAAATCTTGTAAAAATGGGGAATGAACTTTGAATCCCAAAATTCCTTGTGATAAACATGAATGGGTAGGGGATCTTGACTTGTACATTTCCAACCCATTAAAGGAAACATAGAAACATAGCAGATCGAATCCATCACATAAGCAGATAAATAAAAAGGAGGATAAATCCTCCGAGAGACAGTCCGTTTAGACCGATAATTAAAAATAGCTGTGGCTAAGTTATCAAACAAAATCTTAACCCAATCCACAATAGTAGCATTAACAACAACATTTAATAACGGTAGCCATTCAGTCGAAAATTTATTAATGTCAGGCTTTCCAAAAAGCCTACAGAGCATAGCAGCAGCAAATCAATATGGAGAAGTGAGAGAACCAGAACTGTACATACCATGTTTATATTTCTTCAGTGGTTCATCTCTCCTGGACCAATCCTTGTTGCATTCTGCCAGGTTTTGATTTTCTTTGGCAAAGTTCTCCATGAAATGTTTGTTGTAGGTTTCCTGTGGCTCCGGAAAATGATACATAAGCTTCAAATCTTGTGGAGCGAATGAACCAATGAGTTCTTGCCCCTGAGTCTTGAACCGTCTGTCTGTAATATCAGTGCTATCCAACACCCATTTAATTATATCCGTATATGGAAGAATTTTAGGTCTTGCTGCTATTCGGTGTAAGAATGAACAAGCTAGCTCTGTAAGAGAGGCTTCAGAAGACCAATGTGATCCCGCAGTAGCCGTAAGTTGCATTACTCTTGGGTTTTATTCTTTAAGCAGATTATACATACCCTCCCAAGTAGTGATACCAGCGTCTTTGTTGCAGGCGGTGTCTGTGTACAAGGACGCCATCTCTTTACTTTCAGAACTCAGAGCTTTGTCTTTCTTTCCCATAATACTTTGAATATCGCTTTGTATAGCTCTCTGTTCTTCGCTCCTGTAGTTTACGAATTAAGTGAGAGTAATGATATGAAAAGGTGACGGGAAAGTTTTAAATGTTGAAAACGTATAAAATATACTACCTTACGTGAAATAGTCTTTTGATTAGAACGAAACCATTTTTCATTAATGAGTGACAATCAATTCATTGATTAACATTAAAGCGCATAATGGAGTCTCGATTTATGGAGAAATATTCTTCATACAATGAACCTCAAGGATATGCAATAAGGCGATTTTCGATTTGCTTCGCAATATCGCAAAATCGCAATATCGCAGATCGAAAAATCGCAATATTGCAAAATCACAGATCGCAATCTCATGAAATTGCAATATCATAATAGCGCAATATCGTAATATCGCAAAATCGCTATATCGTAATATCACAGATCGCAAGATATAACATATGACAAACATCCATTAAATTATTTTATGTGAAATGCGATTTGCGATATATGCTATCGCACATCGGTGATCTGAAGTTTTTCAATCGTAAGATATGATATGCGATGTGATGAAGGTTCTTTTAGCGCGTAATTTCGCATCGCAATTTTTAGAATTTCGTTTGTAAAAAGGAATTCATTACCTTTTAGCGATGCAATCTTCCTCAAAGAATGATTTTGTTCTATGCTATCATAAAACTTAAGTTTTTTGGTTTTTTCAAGGTACATTCTTCTAAGTTTATGATATTAAGTTTTATTGAAAAAGGAAAAACAAGCACTACTTGATTTTTAGATTTTTTAAGTAAGGGTCCTCACTTATTTAGTATTACCATTAATACTAAATAAGAAGGGAGGTTGTTGCTGGCCACAACAATTGGCGATTCACTCGGAAGAACTAGTTATCTCTGCTTTTTCTTTTGAATTTTCTAAACTTCCAAAAATAGAAAATTTTCCAGAAAATCAAACTTTATTATAGGAAGACAACGTATATTATGCTTCTATCTATCAATGATATTTTATTTCTTCTATATTCAAATTTGATTATTTACTTCCTCAAGCTAGTCCTTGTATTTACATCAGTCATTACTTGGTTTATAAAGATAAAAACAAAAGACTTCTCTGTAAATCAGTTTTTAAATATGGTCATTTGTCGTAGGTAGAGCCACTGCTACCAGTAGGCATTTATAGCCTTGACAGGGTTACCTGTTACCTAGCAATGATCCTATGTCCTAATTCGGAAAATATATAATTTTCAAAGAGAAATCCATATCCACACTTATTGCTTTCATTTTTCTTTTTTATCCTTAAAGAACAATGTCTTGGTTTGGTAGCCAATTTATGACAGTGTCATTCACTTGATTTATAACTTTGTTGAACAAGCTGGCTCGTGATGAGACCCCTTTGTCTTTCGATTGCAACAATGTTGAGTCATTTTCCTATTGTGGTATGCAATATTGGCAAAGTTAGCAAGCTATAATATCTATGATCATGATAAGTCGGCTCGTGATGAGACCTCTTACTCTTTAAGTTAAAGTGCATTGTTGGATTATTACCTAAACATTGTAATTTTCTAGGTAGGGAGGAAATCATTGTTTCCTTAAGATAGCTCTGGATGACAAAGGAAGAGTTTTTTGGAAAGAAATTTTCTATAGAGAATCTTTGTTTTGTTATTGATACCTTTCATTAGACTGACATAAAACAATTTCCCACTAAAAGTTGCTTTTTATCAAAATTTTCAAAGTTGAAACTAATATCATTTCTAGGTTTAAAGCTTTTAACTGTATCTTTAAATAACAATGATCAATTTTCTAAAAGAATTCTATTCATACAAGTGAAAAAACAAAAAACAAAAAGAGAATTTGTGTCATTTTCGTGACTTTCCAAATGTAACCATTAACAACTGGTTTTATTATGACAATAAAGAAAACTAATATGCAAAATAGAAGAGTGATCTTCTATGGAAAATATTTTTTGAGGATTTTTCCATTAACAGGTAAAGACTCTCTTTTTCCTGTTAAATCCTGTAACATAAAAGTAGATGGACCTATGATCTCTGTGATTTGGAAAGGACCAAGCCACATTCATTGAAATTTCGTATGTTTCCCTTTTTCCTCGTGAGCTTTGTCCCATTTTAAAACTAGATCTCCGACCTGAAAGTCCTTTCTGGATGTCATGTTGGAATCAAAAGAAGCTTTAACTAACGCTTGGTGATGAGCATGAGTTATTTTGGCCTTTTCTCGTTGTTCTTCTAGCTTAATTATTTCCATCTGCCTTAGTGGTAAGGAAGTAGTTGGTGCTTCATCAATATATTGAACTAAGGCTAAAGAAGGAATTGCTAGATGAGTTGGAAGAACCACTTCTTTCCCATAAACTAAATTAAAGGGAGAAGTGCCAATGGAGGCTTTCTGCGTTATTCGATCTACCCATAAAGCATATATTAAAGAATTATGCCAATTTTTATGATTTTGATCAATGGTTTGCTTAATAATTCTGATTAAGTTTTTATTTGTGGATTCAGCTAACCCATTTCCCTGTGGATAATAATTGGTAAAGTATTTAAGTTTGAAACCTCTCTTGAGTGCAAATTCAGTCATAGCATTGTCAGAAAAATATGATGCATTATCAAACATTAAAGCAGAAGGTAAACCAAACCTGGTGATTATGAACTAATCTATGAACTCGATGATATGCTTGGCATTAGCAGTCTTGAGAGGAACTGCTTCTACCCATTTAGTAAAATAATCAGTTGCTGTAATGATATACCTATGTTGCTTAGAGGAATGAGGAACGATCTCACCTATTATATCCAATCCCCATTGATCAAAAGGTTATTCAATGTTGACTAGTTGTAATGGAAATGATGGTTTCTTTTGTCTTCCAGCAGTGATTTGACAAAATTGATATTTCCTTATGTAGCTATGTGAATCTTTGAATAGTGTGGGCTAGTAATAGCCTGCGCGGAGTATTTTATGTGCAGTAGCATCTCCAGCATAATGTCCACCTACTGGCCCATCGTGAAGTTCCTGCAAGACTTTTTCAGCTTTAGATTTCTCAAGACATCTAAGGAGAACAGAATCATAATTCATTCTAAAAAGAACATCATTCACAAGCTGATATTTTTTAGCCTTTAACCTCAAAGCTCTTTTCTTGGTGTAATCAAGATTTGGAGGAGCATATCCATTCTTTAGATAAAACATGATATCAACATATAATGATTCAACATCTTTTAGGCTTACCTCATACATTTGTATCTTTGCAAATGATTTTTTAGAAATAAGCGATGCCCCAGCTAGTATTTTGCAAAAACCTTGACCTCTTACAATACTTGTTGGTTTGATTTCTACATCATATTCTTGTAATGCAGTAATCCAATTGGCTCTTTTCTCACCCACATCTTTCTGAACTGAAATATTTGTTACCGCTAGAAATGACACTATGATTTTTGTATGGGTTTTAAGTAGAAAAGGTCTGAAATATTTAATTGCTTTGAAAATAGCATAAGCTTGTTTCTCTACATCTGAATAATTCAATTCAGCACCTTGTAAATTTGAACTGAAGAAAGCAATTGGAGCTTCTTCCTTGTCTTGATTTGCTTGAGTGAGTATTGCAGCATATGATTTATCAGAGGCAAATGTATACAAAATAAAAGGATCGGAAAAATTTGGAGTTGCTAAAGATGGAGCATTAACAATTGCTTGTTTGATCAGATTGAATGCCTCATATTCGTTTTGACCCCATTTGAAGTTTGAATTATTTTTAATCATTGCTTGTAAAGGAGATACAATTCTTGAAAAATCTGGTACAAATCTCTTTACAAAATTAATTTGGCCGAGAAAAGATTGCATAGCTTTCTTGTTGTGAGGTAAAGATATTTCAGAAATCTCCTTGATTCTATCAGGATCAATATGAATTCCAGATTTTGACACTATGAATCCAAGAATTTTTCCTTCACTTAATGCAAAAAAGGATTTTTTCGGATTAAGTGAAATTCCATACCTTTGACAACGTTGGAAGATCTGCTTCAAATCTCTAAGATGATTGCTTCATTTCTTGGAATATACAGTTATATCATCCAAGTAAATTACCACTGATTTGTTAACTAATCCCTTGAAAGCGATGTCCATGGCTCTCTGAAATGTGGCACCAACATTGATCAGACCAAACGACATCTTTTGATATGCATAAGTGCCCCATTTGGTTCTAAATCTAGTTTTCAATTGATCATCAGGATGGACCAATACTTGGTTGTAGCCAGAGAAACCATCTAAGAAAGACATTAATTCTGATCCTGCAACTGCCTGTAATATTTTCTCCATAGGAGGCAAAGGAAAATTATCTTTTTGGCAGGCTTTATTAAGATTTTGAAAGTCAATGCAAATTCTAATGTCTCCGTTCTTCTTTATAACAGGAACCATATTGGAAACCCATTTAGAATGTCGAACGGGAAAAATAATCTTGGCTTTCAATAACTTATTGAGTTCAGATTTGATCTGATTTTCTAGATTGGGGTGGATCTTTCTCAACTTCTGTTGGACAGGTTTTTCGTCATTGATCATTGGGATAGTATGTTGGATGATAGAAGTGTCATAAGTTTTGAGTTCATCGTAATTTCAAGCAAAGACACTTTTATATTGTTTCAAAAGATGAACATACGCTAATCTTTCTTCAGGAGCTAGGCCAAGGCCTAGGTTGATATTTTATGGTTTGGCATCAGTTCCTAGATTTACTAATTCATAATTCAAAGTTGAAATTTGTAGTTTTGAATTGGTAGATCTTTTAAATCGATCTTTCAAATCATAAAGGTCTTCTAACTTGACTACTGATTTTGGCATAGCATTATTAGTGCTATCTTGTTGCAATTGTCTGTTATGTTGGTCTTCATCAATTATCTGATTAGTGTAAGATCCTTCAAATGTGAGGAAACTTAAAATATCAGGATCATCATCGAAAATCCTCCAATTGGTAATGTTATCGGGAATAGAAGGTCTAAAGATTAATTAGATTGAAAATCGATCAGGGCTATAGTCTTCTGCAGGGATGAGCTTAGAGGCTACGTTGGCTAGGAGGTCTGCACTAGCATTTTGAATTATGGGAATTGATGAAATATTAAATGTTATAAATTGTTCATTCATATCTTGCACTAAAGATTGATACTTCTTTAAATGACCTGATAAACAATGTATAGTATTGCGTACCTGTTTGATTACAATTTCAGAATCTCCAAAAACTTGTAAATATTTGATGTCTAATCTGATTGCCTTGTATAATCCTTGGACTAAAGCCTCATATTCTGTGGTATTATTGGTGCAATCAAACTCGAGTCTGCAAGTTAGCATAATTTTGTTTCCCTCTGGACTAATCAACATGCAACCTTCCCCTGCTCCTTCATTAGACTTAGAACCATCAAAAAATAACTTCCAAAATAAAGATTTATTTACAAGAGCATCTACAAAATTAATGCATTTAGAACTATCTTTTTGAGAAAAAAATTCTACTTGAGATAAAACAAAATCTTATAAATAAGGTGAAGTATGAGCATGGAAATTTCCTAAGAAAGAATCAACTGAATATTTTCCAATGATATTATTGCTGTATGCAACCGGTTCATTTTCTCCCTCCAGTTCTGTTACTATATACTTCTGATGTTTTTCTCACTCAACCTTTATCTGATTTGGTTTACCATTGTAAGGAAGCCACATATGTGACCAATCAGTTGCGAAGTATCCATGAATTTTTTCTTACCAATCTCTGCTAAGAATTAAGCCATAAAATTCTAGAATATCTACAACTAAAATATCAATAACTTGACATACCTTTGGATTATATGACAGCCTTATGGTAACCTGATTTAATTCACCAATCACTTAAACTTGTGATTGATCTAGCTGGACTATGCGCACAACAGACTTTTGTGGTTGAATATTCAACTTTGCACATACTGATTTTGGTAGAATATTAGATGAAGCTCCAGAATCCACTAAACAATTATGCAAATTTTTATTGAAAACTTCATAAATAAGAAGAAATGGAGGAGCATGAGATCTCTACCTTCCTCCAATTAAAGTGATATTTTCCAGATCAACTTTGCTAATCGCATTAGTTGGAGGTCTTCCCATCTCGTTGGAAGCTTGAGAATTTACAGGATCGGGCAAAGGTTTTTCTGGTACAACATGTAATTATTTCAAAAGTACCTTTTGTTGATGTTTTAACTTGCTCAATTCATAAAAAGTGATGTTAGCCCCAGTATTCTTCATGTCTTCTATGATATTATACTCCATTTCATCTGAAACGATCAGTGTTTTTGATGGAGTTGATAAATCTATTTGGACTAGGCTAGTTTGAGTTGTTTTCGATGTTGTTTTCTTGGGTGCAACTTTATCCTTAGTCATTGAGCTTGTGCTCTTTGGATTAAGAGTAGGTTGAAGAGGATCAAGATGATTTCTACTTCGAGTGCTAACCGAGGATGCTTCTTGATCTTCCTCATCTGGGAGGATGAAATCCCACATACCTTGTACTTCTACAACTTCTTCTTCATCGGTAGTTTCTTCAGTAGCAGTTTCCTCTTCTTCTTCTTCTGATTCAACATTAGTAATAGAATTTGGTGGCTTTGGATCAGTTGAAGGGTTTCTTCTAAAAGGTTTGAAAGAATTTTTAGAAGATGTTTCTGCCACTTTTTTCTTAATGTCAACCATTTTGTTAGACATGTTTTTCAAAACCTTCTGCAATCCTTCTAAATCAAATGGATCTTTCAATTGTTTTTTCTTGGGGTCTTCCTTAAAAGTCACCTTCTTGGATTTTCATTCTTCTATCGCATTTTTCTTTTCTAAAGCAATGATACGTTTCTCTACTGCTATTGCTTCCTTCATATTGTCTGCTAAAGTTGTTTTGTTAACCCTATCAACGAATATTGCTATGTTTGATGGTAAAGCAGATATGTACCATTCACTTCGCACTTCTTCGCTAGGCTTAGAAGAAGTAGGAATTTTATTTAACAATTTATTGAAACGCGAATTAAAATCCTTGATAGGCTCTTTTGACTCAGCCCTAAGATTAGACAAGTCATTGATCAGAGTCGCTGTAGACCTGTCATCACCAAAATTTGTTAAAAAATGATCTTGAAAGATATCCCAACTAGTGATAGATCCAGATGGTAATGAGAAATACCATGATCCGGCTGCTCCTTGTAGAGTATAGGAAAAAAGTTGGACAACAACATCTTCATTAATAACTCCATTGAGATTTATAGACAACATAAAATTGTTTATATGTTCTTCAGCTAGCATGCCTGCTTCAGGGTTAAACTTAGGCAGCCATTTTTCAGGATGGGCTGGTAATTGACTCAAGGGTGTAGGCATTAAGACTACCCCTGGATTATTCCATGGCATTTGGGCCATCGCTGAACTACTAACAGAGGAAAGTGTAGAAGATGATACCTGTGATTGGGAATATGAGGATATTATGACTCTAGATGTTTGAGAAGAAGATGTGGAAGTTCCAGTAGACTGGCAGACAATAGTCTGAAGTGGAGGGGTGGATGGTTGACTTCACAGTGAAGAGTTTGAAATGGATGATGATGATGAAAGAGTCTCACTATCAGCCCTTTAGGTGATTTCCTTGCTCTCTTCCTTGTAGGTAGAGGTAACTCAGTTGCTTGAATGCCAAGCTTCTCACTCTGTAATCTGGTAAGAGGATGAGAAGGATTATATTGTGAAGTCACACTGCCTTGAGATTTATCAGATCGTTGAGGTGATATTGAAAATCGATGAAGTTTATGAATCAAAGATTTAACTTCAAGAGGTTCAACAATAGATTCTTCTGAAAATTTAGGGTTTGTGGCAGTGGTTGTTGTTCTTTCGACTTCTGGCTCTAGATTTAAAAATTCTATGTGCGATGGAGAAGTCAGGGAAGATGGTGAGGGAGATTTACTCTCAGAATGGTATTTAAATTTTGACTTACTTTCCATTCATAGTTCGGAGCCCTCCTTCTAGCGCCAAATATGTTGAAGCCCCGAAAATCGGGTCTACAACAAGGGGGATACCCACCCGGTCCAGACCTTGGTTAGCAGCTCCTTTTCCGTTTGGTGTAGTGGGTATGACTGGGGATAATGGGACCAGTTTCCCAATGTGTGTGTGTGTGTGTGTTGAGAATTGATATTTCTTATCTAAGAAAGTTCCTAAGTGAAATGATTTTATTCTAATTCTAATCTAATAACATGTAAATGGTAATCTAATTAAACAGAAATATCTAATTCTAAACTAAACCTGGGATGTAATATTTTCTTTATGTGATATAAAATTATTTCAAATAGCAGTTGGTAATAAAGATCATTCAACTGTTATAAGAAAATAATTCAATAAAGATAAACCACTTCGTATAAGAAGTTAGACGAAACAGTTGTGAAAAATATATTGCATAATAAGCTATTCATACATTAAGCATAAACAAGTGGCTATCACCATACAAAAGTGCCAAATGATAACTCAAACATTCAAGCGTTAATACATAAACAACTGAACATAAATATCACTTTAACATAGAGGAAGAAATAGTTAAGAGATAAAAGTACCATTTATAACTAGTTTTACTCATGAGCTTCAAGCAATAATGACTTATCTCTTCTTAATCCAACATCCACTAAGAGTACAGAAGTGCAACATCAGTAGCAGATATTAAACACAGATACCAATAAATCCTATTCCATTCATTCATCAAAACCTCCTCGAAGGGTGCAAAAGTGCATGTTCCAACGACAAGCTTTTGACAAATTTCAGGACCCTTCTCTAAATGCATGAGAAGGGTTTAAATACTACTAACTAAATCTAAAAATACTTTATTACAAAAATATAGGGTACGGTTTAAATTACCGTCCTATTTTTAGGCAAAAAATAAAGCAAAACTAGTACTAAATCTAAAATTAAAATTTAACAACTAACTAACTATGAATGTGTTCTTTGGAATTGCAAGTGTTCAACATTGATCTGAGAATAATAGGCTAGCTGACTTCAAATTTCAACTGTCCTGTGAAGACGGAATTGGCAAGAGCTGGTGCTATCTTTTCGGCAGAATTGATGATACAATCGAGAGTCGTGCATTGGCTGTGTGGTTTTACCAGACATGCCCAGTAAGAATTCCAATTTAACTTTGTTAATCCTTTAATAAATTCTGCCTTCTCTTGGGCTTTCTTTTTCCATTCTATTTGCAATAGATGTGCTTTTGGTAGGTATCCTGGAGTAGTTTCAGAGATCATATTTGCCTTGTGTAAATTTTCATTTATACAATCAATAATACTGCTAGCTGTTGTGGCTGCTTCTTCTGCCGCTTGCTCTACCTTCCTGATCTGTGCATCCCAATTATTAAAAAGTATTTCTTTGTGATTTTCATTGATTGTAGGTGAACCTGCTCTTTTCCCCTCTTTTGTATTTTTCCAAGCCAAATAGTCATTAACTCTTTTTTCAGTTAAATCATAATCATGTCGTAAGTCTACGACATGATTATGATTTAACTGAAAAAAGAGTTAATGAATATTTGGCTTGGAAAAATACAAAAGAGGGGCTATGACATGATTAGTGATTTTATCACTTTCTTCACAATAAGAGTTCCATTCTAATATTCTTTGGCATAATATTTCTTGTTGTTGCAGTAGTTGGTCATTTAAGGAAATAGACTCTGTGATAAATTCAACGTGCTTGGGATCATCTTTGTGCATTTCTTGCATAACCTGTAGCTGTTTCTCTTTTTTGGCCAAACTATTGTGGTATCCAATCTGCATTTGTTGAAAATCTTGCTGTAATTTTTCAAGTTGTTTCTGTGCTTCACTGTTAGCATTGTCTTGTTGTAGATGTTGTTTCAGAACCTGTACTTGATCTTCTTTTTCATTCAATAATTTTCGTACCTCAAATGCTTTGTCAATGGCTGTAGAGGCATATGCTCCTGTGATCTGAGATAATTTAGTAAGATTTTTAGTTGGATCAGTAGTAGGATCTTTCCATAAAACATCCAATTGTTCTGCATCATGAGAGAGTGCACTTTCTAATTTCCTTTTCTTCCTTTATTTTCTTACTACTGCTTTATGTTTTGGACTATAAAATATATCAAGAGGAGGAATTTCCTCTATTTTGAGCATAAGCTCAGAGGATGGGGAAATTGGAATATGTTATGTTTCTGCGACATTGCTATTTACTCCTGTGACTATATTTTTTATTGTCTATACATTAGTCACAAGAGTCTCTGTGTTCTGTCCTTCGATATTAATCAAATCAGTAAATGTTTCCCATTCTTTTTCTGGATGGTTGTTGTACAATGAGAGGGGAAAGATTTAATTGTGGAGTGGTTGAACTTTGTTGCTGTGAGAGTTCTCTTTATTGGGAAGTATCCCATACTGACCCTTCACTTTTATCCTGGTCATTATCAGACTTTTTAGAATGTTTAACGGTCTCTTTCTTAGATTTCGACTTAGACTTATCTGTACCTGAACTTTCACTGATACTTATACTAGGAGTTGGTTCCCTTACGGGTTCCAAGCACAACGTATCAAAAGGAATAGTGGTCAACCTTCTCTCTCTGTACATCTTAAACTCTTGGAATTCTTTTGGAAAGAATCGCGTCTGGGCTAAATGTAAAACCTCTTTAAATGTGCCTTTTTCTTGGAACATATCATCAAAACTATCATCTTCTCTAGAAAATACTCTTACCTTGACTGAAGTAGTGAAATTTTTAACAATGTCAAAGGGGTCGAATAGTCTTCTTGAAAACTTGAACAATTGTAAACATATAATATTTTTTACTTCTTTAAATGCATGACCAACATCAAATAATTAAAATGCTCCACAGGACACAGGAAATTGTGGCCAGATGGCCTTCTTTTTATCCTTTAAATCTTTATTCAAACCTCCTTCTCCGCAGGTTTGATAGGCAATCTATTGGGCCATGAGTTTATCTGGCACATACAAAGGTAAAACATGAGGAGAAGAAAAACTTCCAAAAACCCTAACATATGTAAATAATTCTTCTCCAAACCATCTTGCGATGGGGATAATATCTACTTCTGCTTCAGGGGAAAATCTTGGAGCATCCTTATTATACAACATTCTGTAAAGAGGCAACATGATGCCATGGAAAATCTTGTAAAAATGGGGAATGAACTTTGAATCCCACAATTCCTTGTGATAAACATGAATGGGTAGGGGATCTTGACTTGTCCATTTCCAACCCATTAAAGGAAACTTAGAAACATAGCAGATTGAATCCATCACATAAGAAGATAAATAAAAGGGAGGATAAATCCTCTGAGAGATAGTCCGTTTAGACCAATAATTAAAAATAGTCGTGGCTAAGTTATTAGACAAAATCTTAGCCCAATCCACAATAGTAGCATTAAGAGCAGCATTTAATAACGGTAGCCATTCAGTCGAAAACTTATTGATGTCAGGCTTTCCAAAAAGCCTACAGAGCATAGTAGCAGCAAAGAAATATGGAGAAGTGAGAGAACCAGTACTATACATACCGTGTTTATCTTTCTTCAGTGGTTCATCTCTCCTGGACCAATCCTTGGTGCATTCTGCCAGGTTTTGATTTTCTTTGGCAAAGTTCTCCATGAGCTATTTGTTGTAGGTTGCCTGTGGCTCCGGAAAATGATACATAAGCTTCAAATCTTGTGGAGCGAATGAACCAATGAGTTCTTGCCCCTGAGTCTTGAACTGTCTATCCGTAATATCAGTGCTATACAGCACCCATTTAATCATATCCATATATGGAAGAATTTTAGGTCTTGCTACTATCCGGTGTAAGAATGAACAAGCTAGCTCTGTAAGAGAGGCTTCAGAAGACCAATGTGATCCTGCAGTAGCCGTAACTTGCATTACTCTTGGGTTTTCTTCTTCAAGAAGATTATACATACCCTCCCAAGTAGTGATACCAACGTCTTTGTTGCAGGCAGTGTCTTTGTTGACGCCATCTCTTTACTTTCAGAACTCAGAGCTTTGTCTTTCTTTCCCACAATACTTTGAATATCGCTTTGTATAGTTCTCTGTTCTTCGCTCCTGCATTTTACGAATTAAGTGAGTGTAATGATATGAAAAGGTGACGGGAAAGTTTTAAATGCTGAAAACATATAAAATATACTACCTTATGTGAAATAGTCTTTTGATTAGAACGGAACAATTTTTAATTAATGAGTGACAATCAATTCATTGATTAACATTAAAGCGCATAATGGAATCTCGATTTATAGAGAAAGATTCTTCGTACAATGAGCCTCAAGGATATGCGATAAGGCGATCTGCGATTTGCTTCGTAATATTGCAAAATCGCAATATCGCAGATCGCAAAATCGCAATATCGCAAAATCGCAGATCGCAATCTCGTGAAATTGCAATATCATAATAGCGCAATATCGTAATATCGTGAAATCGCTATATCGCAATATCGCACAATCGCAATATCGTAGATCTCAAGATATAACATATGACAAACATCTGTTAAAGTATTTTATGCGAAATGCGATTTGCGATATATGCTATCGCACATCGGTGATCTGAATTTTTTCAATCGTAAGATATGATATGCGATGCGATGAAGATTCTTTTAGCGCGTAATTTCGCATCGCAATTTTTAGAATTTCGTTTGTAAAAAGGAATTCATTACCTTTTGGTGATGTGATCTTCCTCAAAAAATGATTTTATTCTATGTTATCATAAAACTTAAGTTTTTTTGTTTTTTCAAGGTACATTCTTCTAAGTTTATGATATTAAGTTTTATTGAAAAAGGAAAAACAAGCACTACTTGATTTTTAGATTTTTTAAGTAAGGGTCCCCACTTATTTAGTATTACCACTAATACTAAATAAGAAGGGGGGTTGTTGCTGGCCACAACA